>PVJD01009003.1:0-66960 GCA_004026545.1 Mormoops blainvillei
CCAAGATATTTTATTCATCCAGGAATATTAAGTTTTTTAATTGATCATGAAATATTTGTCACACATGCACGATGATTTTGTCCTGATGAATACTAATGTCTTTTCTCATATAATATATAGGACTACGTCACATAAACTTGTTTTATTTTTTGTGGCCAAACTCACACATTCAAGTACCTTCTAATCATGGAGTCATAATAATTTCTAAACTGTTTTATTTAAAACCTGTGTGATCTTATATGTTGCATTTATAATCAGTGATTATTTCTGAATTAGTTTTATGACACATGGACACCCTAATACATATTTTCTAATCAACCCATAACTACTTCCAAATGACTATTGGTCACTTTTATAATGGTGCTTATTCTTTCTAAATTTGCATAATTGTATTATTATAAATGGTATAGGCCTGGTTGCCCAGACAGCTGAGAATACGTATCAGGTGTGGGAGAGGGCAGGTAGGTATTCAATTTCAAAACAATAAATTCAACAGTTGTGGAGTGAATGAGACCAAGTGAACTCCCAAGATAGTATGTTAAAATGTCTAGGTGGCAATATTTGGCATTGGAAAGACCTTGTGGAAAGAACTAAAATGGTGGGGACATTTGAAAAGAAAGTCTAACCTGAGTACAGGGCGTTACTGTTTCTTCATCATTTCATGCCATCAAAAGCAAGAAATTTGACTTATTTTTATGTTTTGACTATTTCCTGGCACATTATCACATTATATAAATATAAAAATTTATATCCTTTTTTTGTAATAATCTACTCATTCATTCTAAGTAAATATGTTAAGTTACTTTGTTTTTAAAAGGATCTTAAAACTGAATTTGTTTACATACATTTGTGGGAAAATAAAGCCGGATATCTTGTATTGGAGAAAACTACTGTCATTGAAAAAGTGAACTTACTTAACACAGTGTTGCATTTGGCTCAAACAGGCTCTTACAGAAAGGTAATTTTTTGGGGGGGGGGATGCGGCATCAGAAAAAAAACAAAATGTCACATCATATCTTGTTTAAAAAACTTGTTGACATGTCTTTTTTCTCTGCCCTGGGTGGGGCTTAATATTTAGAATTTCATTATATAATGATAATACATGTGTATCTGTCTACACCATATATATATACATACCATATATTTGTACATATAAACACACACCATATATGGTTTAGTTTTTCAACACTAAACCCCATTAAAAGATTTTTTTAAGTTGAACCCTCAAGGAATGAATTATTGGGTAATAAAATCATCAGTTTCTGTCTCTCTAGCCAGACTTTTCCCCCACTTTGTTATTTCTTGTATGTTATGAATAGGGAAATTAGAAAGCTAAGATTGATGAAATTCTTGGTAAAATAAAAGTAAATAGGATCTGAATGCTGATCTAAGGAACTACCCTGTGAATATAGAATGAACTATTGGATATGAATACCTTAGAAATATCCTGTGACCCATGAAATACATCTAAGTATCTAAGACATCTATTAGCTGCTCAGAGGAATTTCAGGGCTAGTCACAGTCCCCAGATAACTTCTGTGTCTTTCAGCCCTGCTAGAGGACAGATACAATTTGCGCTTTTATTTGATTGTAACTGTTCTTCAGCATATTGTTCCCCTTAAAGCCATTTCCTTTTCCAGGCATGCAAGAAGCCAGCTTGGTGGTTGTAGCTGTACTTAGTTTTGTTCTTTTTCTGTGCTTTTAAGTGACTACTATGTATAATCCTGTTCTAATACTCCCAATGATTCTGCAAAATAAAAATTCCCTCTTTTTTTAAAGAAGAAAACTGAGTTTCAGAGATACTAAGCAATATCTCTTACAAGGCACAATTAGGAAGAGGCAGTGCTGAGATTCATACCCTGCTCTGCCCAACCCTAAACTCACATTCTCTTCTGCATTCAGCCCCACACTCTCCGACCAGCTCCTCTGGGTCAAGAGGCTGTGCTGGAGCTTTCAGTCAGTTTCAACTAACAAGACAGCATCTCTAGGGAAGTCTTTAGGGAGGTGTTTAGAGAGATGAATCTCAACTTTCCCTGTAAGGAGGAGGAAGAGTCCCAGATGCTGGCCAGGTGATGCATCCCATAATACCAGACCTGGAGATCTGCAATCCTGCTGGAAACAACCTAGGTAACTCAGGGTAAGAGTAGGAAACAGGTTGATCAGGTAAGAAGGACCAATTACTACAGATCCAAAGTACAAATACTAGGTGCTGGGACAAAAAACAGGAATCTAGTTGGTACCTCAGGATCAAGAAAATGAAACCAATAAAGAAGCTGGATTAGGGTAGAGCAGGTCAACAATGAGTAATAGTGTAATCCGGGGCTATTATTAGGAAAACCATGTGCCTTTGCTTCCAGCAAGTGAGACCCTTGAAGAAAGAGACGTCTCATTCTTCATTGATTCACAGTAACCAGAACTGTATCTTGTATGTTAATTACTGTGCTTAAGGGCCATCATTGAGTTGTGCTGGATTACAAGCAAATAGCAAAAGTCTCCTTGGCTTAAAGCATCAGGGGCGGAGAAAAGGAAAAAGAGTGTGAGGAAGGGTGAAAACATGAGGCTAAGACTGTTTATTTGTAATGTTCACAGAAGGCAAAGACTCTGATCAGAGTGGCACTGACATTAACTGTCATACGACTCTTGGTAATATCGATCAGACATTTGAGAGCCTCCTCATTCTATCATAGCTGGTTTCTAGGTAAATATTGGCTTTTTTTGCCTTTGTTTTGTTTTGTTTGTTCTTACTAGGCAAAGATAGCAACTTGATGAGCAGAGGCATTATGAAACCTCGCCTGTGCTTGCAGTAGGAAAAACAAGTGGTTGGGTTTTCCCTCACATCAGTGCTGGTGCTCTGAGCTATGATTTTCATTTCTGCTAAGGCTGTCACAGTCATTTTTCTTTTCTTAGCTTCATCCTAGACCCACAGGCCTATTATGACATATCTAAGCCTTGGCGGAGTAAGAAACAAATGCTTCTGCATGGGGAAGTCTTTCTGTTATGGTTCCAATATCTTGCTTTTCCTGAAGTAATTGACTGAGATTTGGTATTATTAACAGATTTTTGAGAGCTAACAAGTGATCAAGTGGCCTAAGACATAATATTTGCTGATTCATCTGGTCAGACTTTGCCTGGAAAGCTGGAATTTGGGTTCTATTCAGAATCAAGCAGCTCTTTACCATAAACCAATTTCTCACATCCCTCCGATAAAGCAGAATGAGAAAGGAATAGGTCTTGGGGCAGTGCACTTCTGCAAGATGTTCAAGGTATAAGACCTTGTTTTTGAAAACACAATTGGATAGTTCATAATGGTCAAAAACAATGATCTATGTTAACGTGCAGCTATTGTAATTTGCAGGCACATTTTCTTGTCAAGTATGAGTTTGAAAACAAAATACACCATTTTGCAAATTTTAAGCCTCTCTACATTGCATTTTAAGTAATGACATTTTATGAGGAGGAAACTCGGTGCTTCTTATTGTGCTAAATGAGTCACCAGGATGTTCCTTTGATACCCATGATACTTTCTAAGACGTAGTGATGATATAAACCAGCATTATAATTTTATCTTAATTGGTTTTTATAGGCTCTAAAAATGATTTAAAAAATATTTTTCTTCTAAAAATATAATTATTGTTTTCTATGTAATATCTGTTCCATATCGTAAGGATATGTAGATATTTTCTATATAATATCAGTTTCACATACGAAGATTGTCCTGAAAATAAAGCAAAGTAATCTAACTATAAGCTGTTGTGTTAATTAAAAGACTTTGTCTAAATTTACAAAGGAGAACGTTGTTTCACCCTAAAGACAGTCCCACTCTTCCACTGAAAAATAGAACCTGGAAAGGTTCTGTTGTACAATTTTATTTTTCACACCAGGGAATAGCTGTGAGTCCTTCCTTTAAAGAAAGTAGAAAATGGGGTATGAGACAGAGGAGGGCAAAGGAAAAAGTCGTGGGTGCTGACATGATTTAGCCGTGATTGCTTCTGTATTAGGTCTCTAAAGCCGCATAACAAATCTCCACACGCTTCGTGGCATAAACAAAGCAATGTATTTTGCGTCCGAAGTCAACTGTTTAATCTGGTTCTCTGCTCAATGCCTCCCAAGACTAAGTCAAGGTGTTGGCTAGGCTTATCTTCACACTGGAGACTTGACTAGGGAAGGATGCGCTTCTAAATTTCCTTATATTTTGACAGAATTCATTTCTAGTACCTATACAACTATGGTCCTGTTTTCTTGCTTGCTGGTTGCCAGCCGTTACTCTCAGCACCCTGAGGCCTCTCTCAGGCCCTTGCCAAATGCCTTTCTCCACACTATAGCAGTTTGCTCCTTCAAGATGAGTAGGACAGCATCTCTCGTGCTTTGAGTGGTTTCTCTCAGGAGGGACCCACTCCCTTTTAAGGCTCACTTGCTTAGGTCAGGCCCAGCCAAAATAATCTTTCTTTTATTAACTCAAAGTCAACTGATTTGGGGCCTTAATTACATATGGAAAATCTCTTCACCTTTGACATATAGTGTGACTCAGTTGTGGGAGTAAGAGCCATCATATTTACCATCCTGTCCTCACTTAAAGAAGGTGGGTGATGCAGAGCACAGACCCAAAGGGCAGGAGCATGGGGACCGACTCAGGATCCTGCTTACCACAGCTTCTTTTTTAAGTCCTTATTCTAAAAAGAGCAGCAAATTCTCACTGATGTTCTTGAAGTGCATAAACATTTCTCCCAGAGATCAGGACTGCTATTTTAAAGTTGAAGTAAATGTGTGAGATAAAGGACAAATGAGAAGAGCACTGAGAAAAATATGTATCGTTCTGCTTCTGGTGGTATGGCTACCCCAACACAGGCCCACGCCACCTTCCTGGTCAATGCCCCCTTCAAACAAAAGATACCTGAATATGCTGGATATAATATTTTAAAATATCTCTAACCCATCTGTACAGTGGAAACAGTAATAAATAATCAAAGTCCTAAAGACCTAAAGCTAAAGAAAAACAGGCACCCAGGGTGGGAAGCTGAGCACTGACACAGTTGTCTGTATGAAGGTAGCATGGAACCCAGGGGCTTTTGGGAGAAGAGACAATGCCCAGGACCCACTAAGATGGAGGGTCTAATAAGAAAACTCTTCACAGAAATCTGAGATCTCTCCGTGTAACAGGGTTGTTTCCTCCAGGTTAGAGGGATCTAGAATTAAACAGTGAATTCTGAGAGACTTTAAGAAAAATTATCTGTCTCAAACTCTGCCCCTGGGTGGAAGGGGCACAAACATTTAGAATAGTTATTAGAAGTTCCCCAGGGAGGTTTGTAGTTCAGGTTCACCTTAGCTTGGTGTATTGAAAATATTTATCTCAAAGTAAAAATTTAAAGTAACCCCAGGTGCCTGTTAGAAATAAGCATACACCATCTTCTTCCCAAAGTAACTCCAAGCATTTTATGTAATGAGGTTCCTAAAAGTAAGAGTTCATCATCACAAATCTCTCTCTCTCTCTCTCTCTCACTACGAAATAAGGCATTGTAAAGAATAAATAGGAAAATAAAAATAAAATGAGAGGTTCTGACCTTCACTGTAAAAGCATTAATTAAAAAAAATAATAAAACGGATACACTTTAGAAGGAAAGAAAAATAATTCTAATTATTTTGGGTGATATGATGTTTCTGTATAAAATACCACAGAATCTATAGATAATTTTTAGCACCTATGGGAGGATATAACAAGTCTGCTGAATACATTATCATTTTATAAATATCAACAAAATGTTTCTACAACAAAAAGATTAAAAATAAACTCATAAAATATATCATTTACATTACCACAGGAATATAACATAAGAATCAATCTAAAAACATTTTAAGACCTTTATTAAAAGGAAACATTACTAGTGATATTCAAGAAGGCCCAAATGATAGAAAGATATAGTAAGTTCCTACATTCAAAATCAATGCTGAAATATCTCAGTTCTCCCTACAGAGTCAATGCAATTGCAATCCAAATCCTAATAGTCCCAGAATTCATTTAGTATTATAGTAATTAAGATTGCAGTGTATGTGTGCAGAGATACAAAAATTATAAGTTAGACCAGAGAGTCTCAAAATAGTGCCCTAAGTCTATAGAATCATCATATATAGAGAACTGTACTGTAATTAGTGAAGAAAAATTTTATATCAGTTAAAAAGTAAATTAATTCCTATTTACCTATCCAAAATAAATTCATGATGGGTTAAAACATAAATGTGAAAAGCAAAACCATAAGACTTTTAGAAGGCATATAGGAAAATAATGATCTTGGTATAGGAAAAATGTGTTATGCACAATATATAATCATTTAAGCCATAAAGAAAATGATTGGCCCTGGCTGACGTGGATCAGTGGATTGAGTGCCAGCCTGGGAACCAAAGTCATCAGTTCGATTCCCAGTCAGAGCACATGCCTGGATTGCCAGCCAGGTCCCCAGTTGGGGGTGCGTGAGAGCAACCACACATTGATGTTTCTCTCTCTCTCTCTCTCTCTCTCTCTCCCTCCCTCCCTTCCCCTCTCTCTAAATATAAATAAATAAAATCTTTAAAAAAAAGAAAATGATCGATAAATTAAAATTTTAAAACTTTGCTCATTAAGATACCAGAAAAAGAATAATAAGTAAACCAATGTACTGGCAGGAGATGGTTACAACACAGATAATACTCAAAGGATTATTATCCAGGATAAATAAAGAACTATAAATCAATTTTTAAAAAGATAAGCAATAAAAGCAACCAAAATATATAAATGGATACTTAACAGCAGGATCAGCTCTTGTTGGTAAATACATTAAATATTAAACTCATTAGTAACTAGGGAAATACAAATTAAAAATTCCACCTCCAATATTTCCAAAATTATAAACCATGACGATGTCAAGTATTAACAGTATTTGGAACAAGAACATTTGTACTTTGCTTCTTGGACTGGAAGTTAGAAAACAATAAAAAATTATCTGAAAAAAGTTATGCTCATGCCATGTAACAGGAAATTTCTATTCTTAAATACATACTCAGAGCAGTACTTCCCAACATTTTTCAGGTTATGACACATATAAGTAATGAAAAAAATATACATGGTATAAACTAATATAAATTTTAGTGATTGTGAGAGCATACATAATGAGGCTTAGATTTTTAAAATTTCATTAGATTCTCTGTATTATACAATTGTCATTTAAAGGGTAAAATAAAAATATTTAGGAATAAACTTGATACTAAATTTATCTACAACGTCCAAATAATATGTTTTCAAAATATTTATGGAAATGTTGAATGTGCTTCTATAAATATAACTTTGTCTTGTACTCGCAGTTGCTATGTGCAATCCTTGATCATAACACTTGCATAATGAATTCCTCACATTTCAAAAAATTAGCATCAAAAACAAACTTTGTTCACTCAAATATGTAATAAAAGCATAAAATTAATTTCTCGAAACCAATAAACACGTACAATAGTTGAAACTATAGTTTGAGTAAAAGACATCTTTTTATACCAAAGGTATGTGAACATATTTTCATTTCAGTTGGTGTTTTTCATATCAGCTGTGATGGCTAATTTTGTGTTCACTTGACTGGGCCAAAGATGTCCAACTATTTGGTCCAACACTATTTGGATATGTCTGTGTAGATGTTTTTGGATGTGATTAACATCTGAATTGGTACACTAACTAAAGCAGATTTCCCTCCTCAGGTGGGTGGGCTCCCATCCAATCAGGTGAACACCTGAATAAAACGAAAAATCTCACCCCCCTTCCCCAAGTGAGAGAGAGTTCTGCCAGCCTGACTGCTTTTAGCTGAGAAATTGGTCTTTTTCTGCCCTTTGAACTTGAGATAGCACATCAGCTCTTCTTGGGTCTTAAGTGTGCCTGCTTTTGGACTAGAACTTACACCATTATTCTCCTGAGTCTCAGGACACTGGTTATGGACGAAAACTGCACTATGGGCTGTCCTGGGTCTCCAGTTTGCCCACTGCAGATCTTGGAACTTCATGGCTTCCCTGATTACATGAGCTAATGCCCTATAATTTATCTATATATATCATCTATATCTATATCTAATCTATCTCTAACTCTATCTATCTATGTGGTATGGATTCTTTTCTATAAAACTCTTACTAATAATTCAACTATTTTAAAATAATTCAGAACCCCCAAATTTCAGAAACCCAATTGAGTAAACCTTTTTGCTAGTAAAAAAAAATACATTAGATATAAATAAACAGAACTATTTGATATACTTGAAAACAGTGATTTGAGGATACCACCCAGAGTCCCCACAACCCCCACTTTTAACCAATCTCAACTAAGCTATAGACTCTGCACCTTGGGCTGCCTGGAATCAGAGCTCCAAGCAACTCCTAGGACCCTTATCTGTGATGGACAGTTGCTCACTTTGTAAAGTAGGAGTACAGGTGAGAGAGTGCTTTGTGATGAGGCACAGGGCATCTGAGGACATATCGGGTGCTCACAGCTGGAGAACGTGGAATGCCAACATGGCAATATCAGGCCACGTTTTTCCCTGGCCATGCTCTAAGGAGAATGAGATGAGACAGTTAGTATTTCAGACAACCTGTCCGGAGGCGCCAACCAACCCAGGACTCCCCAGATAACCTCAGGATGGAGGAGAGCAACATTTTGTAGCACAATCTATAATTTAGTGTGGTATGCTTCTTGGAAAACTCTGCTCTAGGAAAACTCTCACAAGTGCTCCAGGAATATGTACCAAAACAAACAAACACACAAACAAAATTTTGCTCATTGAGGCACTGTGTGTGTGAAAGCAAACAATACAGGAAATAAACAAAATGTTCAACATACTTTTAAAAAACTCAGATAATGGAATAAGTTTCCTCATTGTAAATGAAAAAATTGTAACTACATGCAACAGATAGATGAAGAGCATAATGCAGAGCAAAGAAGCAAGTTACAGAAAAAGATATACAAACTAAACGATATAGATATTTATCTGTATTTGTGTAATAGAATACACATATTACACATTATATAGTACGCATCAGTAACTAGGAATACGTACAGATAAATATAAAGAGAGCATAAAGAAAAAAAGGGAATAACATAAATTCATGCTTATTATTCCTTTTGAGAGAGAATGGAAAGAGATGGAATCCAGAAGTGACACAAAAGGGATTTCAATGTTAGTGATGATTTTCTTTTGTTTTCTTAAAATGGATGGTGGATATCCAAGTCACCATTATATCATTATTTATTTTCATATATTTTCTATTACTATTATTCATGTTTCTGTAAAAACAAAATAAAGACAAACAAAATAAAATATATCTTTGATTGTTAAATCAAACTGGCATTCAGTGTAAAAACAGCTATACAAGTAAGCCCATTCATTATATTTTAAATCTCTACTATCATAACTACCTTCTAAAAAATAAATCCTGATATATTCTTAAAAAATAAAATAACTACATACTTGAATAGGCAATGCAAGGTTATAGCTTAAGTATAAGACTAACGAAATGAACTGGCACAGGAAAAGAAGCATCTTTGAAAAATCAGCAGTGAAGATGTTGTTTGTGAAACCAGCAAGAAGTTCTAGAATATAATATTCTTAAAGTTGAATGAACTCAATGAAATGGGAGCAAGTTGCCAATGTCAGTCTGCCAGAGCCATACTTCGTCTCCTCTTACGCTCACCTGAAGATAGGGGAGCAATAAATTCTTCCTATTGTACTTCAAATAATTGGTCTCTCTAAGAATAAAATGTTGCCCTGCTATTCTCAATAAGCTAATATTTTTATTTCTTATTCACAAGGAAACAGCAATTTTCTTTTTCTGTGCAACAGCAACTTCCTTACCAGCGTATCATAGTGCCTCGAATGTCCACTTTGGCATTGCTTACTGAGGCTGGGGCTGCCACTCTGGGGTAAGCGTACCCCCTGGACGTAAAAGCAGCAGGTCACAGACACTCAAGCCTACAGGATTAACCTTTCTTTCTTTCTTTCTTTCTTAATTTTATAATGGACTACAACTGGCTTGTGTCTAGGCTGGAAGAGGTGAGCAAGACTACCAGGATCAGCCTGAGGGGAGCTCATCTTTCACAGGAGGATGAAGAATAAACAAACAAGTGCTGCATAGGAGAGATCTCTTATCTACACCGTGAGCACAGTAGATCGGAAAGAGCTTCTCCTCTTCAGGCCCTGGAAATCTGCATGGGAGTTACTGTGTAGTCTGCAGATAAGAAACCAAAGAAGCTACAAAGAAATTGCAGACACCTGGGATTCCCACTGCAAAAGTGCAGCTCACAAGCGACTGGGCTCTCAATCCGGCACTGTATGTGGAGATCCAATTTCATACCACTCAGCAATGTGGGCGTCCCTAGGCCAAGAGATTAACACAAGAATGTCTAGGACCCTGCCCTGAAGGGCTAAAAGGGGAGACTGTTTCCGCAGCAGGGAGCATGTGATATTCCATGAAAAGCAAGAGGAACTCACAAAGATCACAAGAGATTCAAGTGCAAAAGCGTGCACAAAGCATTAATAAAAGGGAGTTATAACATGTAAAAAAATAGGAGAATTTGAACACTAGGAAACAAGGGACATAAGCTCAATAAATATTTAAAATGCTCAAATAACAAAAAGGGAGAAAAAAGTAAAAAGTAAGAATATAATATCATAAGAAAAGAGGTCAGGTTTTAAGAAGAATTGTATTGACACCAGTTGGTCACGAAGATTTCTTTGGGACTTAGTTAAGAAGAAAATAAAAATGCTGATAGTAAAGTAAGTAATTATGTAATCAGTTAACTTTCTTCACTATAAAGTTTCTAGGCAAGAATTTTGCTAAAATGTTCAGTGAAACTCAGAATTGTTCAGGCTTTTGAGGGAATCAAATAATCCCACCCCTCAGCAAGGAAATGCATTTGCTAACATCTCCACCAATATCAGCTGTAAAAATCACATGGTATTGCATCTTTGGGTGTTTTGATAAATGTATCCCTCTTTAGTGGGTCATAGATGATGAAACGATGAGCTGCCAACGGTACTCACAAATTGGTAGTCATCTAGGTTCTGACATTATTGTGTCAACAATTCAAATCTCCAGAATACTAAATTTCATATGCAATGTCAGCTCTTTTCAAATCATTATCATTCTCTAATGCTGTTCATAATTATTTCTGCTATATTGGAGTATGATTTAACTATCAGGGAATGAGATGGGTACTTTACATGTATCATTTCATTTAATTGTCCTACAATGCAACAGACAGGTGTCATTTTCATTTTACAGGTAACGAAATAGACAATGAGAACTAAGTAACTTCCCCAGACAAGTGGAAATAGATGGAGCAAAATTCAAATCTTTGAGTTTCATGCTCTGCACCTTCATGAAGTACATCAAGATGGTTTTTCTCATTCGCCCACAGTGCTTTATTTCAATAGGATCATTTCCATTGTCTGATCAGACATTTAAAGACTTTTTGTCTTTATTTTTTCTAGCTGTAAGTAACTTAACATTTTTCTTCCATTGAAACAAGCGTAGACATGGTATGAGGTTAAATATAGGTTTGTAACTACATAAAAAATAATCCATGAGGTTCCTAAGAAATGTTGGGTCTGTGGGAGGCTGTGATTTACTATGTCCCTAGGCAGCTGGGGGCGGCATTCATTCTCCCCTGTTCTTGGGCATCTTCTGGGGAAAGTCCGAGGATTACCATTCTAAGGCTTCCCCTAGAGCCCTGTGTGTGTAACAGCCCAGGTGTCACAGTCCATGGTGGCTAGCGTAACAGTGGCACAGATGAATTCTCTCTTTACGTTGCCATTCACCTTCAACTCTGAATAAACAGGAGAGAAGGAATGTAGATGTTTGAGGTTAAATTGTGTCCTCCAATAAAATACATTAACATCCTCACCCCATCCCCTCTGAATAAACAGGAAAGAATGGAATGTGGGTGTTACGGGTTAAATTGTGTCCCCCAATAAGATATATTAAAGTACTAACTCCAAGTACCTGTGAATGTGACCTGATTTGGAAACAGAATCTTAGCACATATAATCAAGTTAAGATGAAGTTATTAGGATGGCCTGTAATTCAATATGACTCGTGTCCTTTTATAAACAGGAGAAGACACACACAGATGGTGACACAGAGTGAAGACAGACATGTGAAGCCAGGATCGGACGTTGGAGTTTTGTTGCCACACACCACGGAACACCTGGGGCTGTCAACAGCTGGAAGAAGCAAGGTAGGATTCCCCCCTGAAGGCTTCAGTGAAGGCGTGGCCTTGCCAACATCTCAATTTTGAACTGCTAGCTCCCAGAACTGTGAGAAAATAATAAATTTATGTTGTTTTGAGCCATCCAGTTTATAGTACATTTTGGGGGCAGCCCTAGGAAACTAATACAGTAGGATGAATAATATATTTTGATCGGTTCTAGGAGAAGAAGTTTAAAATGTCATTAGCACTGTGGATTCATGGGAGTTAGACCAGATCTAGGACTGAGGAATCCCCAAGTGGGAATGCAGACAGTTACTGGAAAAACATTTCTCTGCTTCTTAACTTTGATTAGCACTCATTGTTGAAAAACAGGTCTTACATTTGTTTTTATTTAAACAGCGGGTCTCTTATGCCAAAAGTGAGAATTGGAAACTTTTTAAAATTCTCACTAGAGAAATTAAGCTTGTCTACTTATCTTAACTTCTAAGCTTTCAAATTCCCTTTTATAATTTAAATTTACATATTTCCAGTTGAAATAGAATAAACTGTTTTTTCCCCCCTGTGGATATATTTGTGGGATAAAAGTAATATTTCATGAAAGAGTGAATTTATGCTTCAGAGATATTGACCAGTGTGTAAGAATCTTCTCAGCAGCCTGACTTTGGAAACCCCTTCCGTTTCCATTTCATCTGCAATGAAATAAGTTTGCTTCGAAAGAAGGCTAGGCAAAATGTTAGCAAGGCAAAGGTGTTCAGCACTGTGGCGCTTTCCCAGGGCCTCCTGCCATTCACTCAGTACAATGACTGGAGCCCTTCGCCCTCACTTCAGACGTCCGGGCTTCTCCAGCCGCTCAAGGGATGTGTGACTATGTCGATAAACAAATTTTTGATAGACAGTGCACTGAGCAAAGTGTTTTAGGTGCTGAGGCTTATTTTTAAAGTAAGGTAGGTTTCAGTGGTTTTCTCATGAAAATGTTATTATGACAAATTAAATGACAGACTCAATAGAAGAGGCTTTTCCTCCAAGCAGGAAAGGGAGGAATTCTTCCTGGCTCACCATGGTTCCGAAAGAAACAGAGTCAGCCCATGTGTGTAAATGCCGTATAGAAACCTCTCCCTCACTTGAGGTTTCTTGAAGATATGTGTGTACCTGCCCACTCCTGACCAAAAACCTTTTGTTTTGGACTGAGTTTTATTTGACTATATCCACAAAGCTTTAGTAAGTTTTAATCATTTCCTTCAGTTCCCTTTGTCTGATGGTTAACACAATCACTAACAGATAAAAGGCTGTGTTGGATACCAAGAGTTTTCTGTCATTACACACTCTGCCTACCCCTACTTTTGTACAGGCCCAGCTTAAAAATGATATTACTAAGCCATCCTTGCAGTTAATCGTGGGTGTGTTATTTAACTCTGGCCAATGTGATGTAAGCAGAGATTTGTAAAGGATTTCTGGTAAATCTTTATCACTACCTTCTTCTTCCTGAAGGTTAAGTAGTTGTTTTGGAAGCATGAACCTGAGAGCTGTAGAGGTAGCAACGAGAGCCTGAGTCTCTGAGAGCACATCAGAGGAAACCACAATTCTTGTTGTTTGGAAAGCACACACAGACACACAGACTCACACATACATACTTGGTTAACCCCTTAGAGCTGTTTTTCTGCTTCATGAAACCAAATGCAATTCTGTTACATAGACACTTCATTAAGGCAAATAACACATCTGACTCCCCAGACTCTGCACAGAGAGGCAAAACAAAGTAAAATTTAATATTTGTTTAATCAAGAAAATCTAAGTAACTCTCTTTCCAAAATAAATACATGCACTCCAAAGTACAACAAAAGTTAACTTTTTAAGATTAATTTATTCCAATCTTTTGCAGTAGAAGAGATGCCACTAAGCTATGAGCACTTTGAAATTTCAAATATATTATTTGTAAAAGATTTTAAAATTGAGGTTACATTCAATGCTACATGAGGAAGCACTAAATTATGGGCCAATCAGGATTTGAAGTGCTATGTGATTCTCTTAGAATATTTGATTAAAAAGCACATGCAGGTATAATCATTAATGCATGTATATTCAATCAGGAATTTTTTTTTTTGCTCATTTATTTAATTGAAATCTCAGACATTAACATGCTTCTAAAGTTCTGTTACACCAAAGAACTAGTTATTTCTCCATAAAGACTTCTGTTGTTTTTTTTTTAGTGTTCATAGCAATGTTCTTTAAGAAGAGGGGGAAAATGTTTATACTTGTGAAATAATCTATCTCTGTACTGTAGCAACAAAGTAATAGCAAAACTGAAAGCTCTATTTGTTCTCTGTCTCTAGAATTAGTCATACTATTCAGGTAAAAAGCATAAATAAAATATGTTTCAATTTAAAAAGAGGAAGATTGTTATACTACAGAAACAATAAGCACTTATAAAGCGAATGTTGGCAGAAGGACTAATATTCACTTTTTCGACCAGTTACTGTGTATTTGACATTTACATATAATGAAGTGAAATGAATGAAGGACTTCTATTTTTTTTTTCCTACTAGAAATGCTATCTATTTGGAGGAACTGTTCCTTTCACATTCTATCCATGCAACTTTGTTGGGAGAGGTCAATTACAGGCCCCTACCCTCTGGTGTCTGGATTGTATACATATTAAAACTGGGTCGCTTGGACTTTTGCACTTGTATTTTCTACCTAGAGTTCAAGGAAAGCAGCTCCATTTTCTCTCTTGACACGAGGTTGTGATAATAGTAATACTTGTGGCCCAGAGGAATAGCCAAGTTGAAAAAGTTACCACACACAGAAAGGCACACAGGAAAGAAGGAATAAGACTCCTCTCTTTTCACAACTTGGTTTTAGCAGTCTATATTTTTTATTTTGATGAAATTAATATCTTTTTCTGTTTCCATAATAAAGAAGTCCCAAGAAGCAGAATAGTGTGGTTCATAATTAATTTAACAAAACATGTATTTAATACTTGTTATGTTAGGAATGAATACGAAATCTAGCTTTCTAGACAGGATTTATTCAAAGAGAATAATACATTAAAATTACTCTTGTATACTCTCTCAAAGTGCTTTGAGATTCCAAAACAAGAGTTAACTTTTCAGCAAAGACAGAGGATATTTCAAATAAGCCATGATACTGGAGCTCATGCTTGAAAAATTGGGAGGGTGAGTAGAAAAGGGCAGGAGAGCATCATAGGTAAGTAAATACAGGTACTTGAGCTACAGGAACGAGGGTATAAGTGTACATCTTGTGTTTGGGAGAAGAGTGATATCATGACATAGTTGGAGCATGAGGAGTCCCTGTGTTTGAAGTGTGACTGGAGGTAAAGCTTCACATGTAGGACAGGGATGGATAACTAGGACCCAAAGCTCTATGCAAGGGAAATGTAACCACTGAAATGTTTAGATTTAACAAGAAGAATGCCATTTTACTTTTGAATGAAAAATTTGGGATGATGATAATTTGAAAAAATCAGATTTATGGATGGATTATAAAAGAGAGAAGTTGGGGAGAAAGATTCCTGTTAGGAGATCTTACAATAGTGCCTAATAAAAACAAAGGGAGTCCAACATGGATGATAGTCATAGAAATGGGAACATCAACCCGTTCAGGATATTCTAAATGTAAAATTAACGCTGGACTACTCACTTACTGTTGGAGTTAGAAAGAGAGGGACCTAGAATTATTTTGAACTTCTAGCTTGGCCAAAAGCTAGTAAAGTATTGGCATGGTATGATTTGATTAGCTCCTTATGGAAAATGGAACAAAAAGCAAGTAGGTGGGAAAGGACAATGAATGCGGTACTTAACACTGAATTGCTATGTAACTGGAACCTCCAGGAGAATGTACCCAAAGGCAATTGGAAATATGGGGCTAGGGTACAGAAGAGAGATTAGAGCTACAGATAATAGGCTGGGGATTTATTAAAATATAAATGATTACAGAATGGAGAGAAATGTCATTGTTCAATGTTTATATATAAGATGAGAAGACTGAAGGACTCTAGAGAATGTTAAACTATATGGGACCAGAACAAAATCAATGAACAGGATTCAGAAAGAATGGCTGGCTCTCCAGGAGGGATGATGGATTGAATTCACATTTCTGACCCCTTTTCTTTGTCAGCTATGTGTTAGCCATCTCAACAAATAAAATAACTATATGAAATTATGGAGGAAATTACTTTGCTACCAAACCTTGAGCTCTGCAGAAGTAAAAAGAAAAAGGCTTTTATTACTTGTGGTGAGAGTAGGACCTGGAGTGAAGACCAAGAATTTATACTGCCTGCCTGACATCAGAGGGGTACGGAGGGGGCTGCATCTTCTTACGTGTAAAATCAAGCACTGGACGAGGCTGCACAGTCCTCCTGGAGCTGATGGCCCAGGAAAGGGTCTTCCCTGCTGGGCTATACAAATGTTTCATGTGGTTAGAAGAAGATACTGTTCCCCGAGAATATTTGAAAAAGATGAAAACACTAAACAGTCTTCATCCTGTGCTTCAGTATTGTCAACTGACTTCACACACTGCCTCACAGGGGAAGGACTGTGGTATCTTACAGTTACTGCAGTTTTTCCAATGCCTAAGAGACCCCAGAACCCTAACATATGAAGATGTTTAGGTAACCTGAACTCATGAGAAGATATAAAGATCCTCTTTAAAAAGACTCAGCAAAAACATAGAAAAAGACTAAATTGAATAGTAAGAACAGGTAGTTCCTACTGAGGCAAAATAAGCGAAAAAGACAGAGAAAAGCTTGAACAAAAAAAGAAATGCAACCTCTCAAGAAGATGTACTTAAAGCATAAAAAGGGCTTTCTGAAATCAAAGATGCAGGATATTTGAATTATAAAATTTAGTACAGGAATAGAAAAAGAAGATGGGCTGCTTTAGTGGTCAGAAAGAATAGTTGAAAAATAAGACAACAAAAATACAAAAGAAAGTGAAAATCACGAGAGAAAAGATAAAGTAGGGAAGAAAACTCAAATGCCTACAGGATCATGGCAGATAATATAATTATGTGATTAGCTTAACAAAAAAGACAATAAGGAATGGTATAGACTGTGGATTAAATGGGGAGCCCATGCCCTGCTTTAGAAATATTTAGATTTTAGTTTTCAGATACTCAACAAGCCAAAGATAAAGTTGTCTACTAATAGGAATCTGTAGAGTATATCACACTTTGAAGACAGCTGATATAAAGAATTTGGTTCATCATAGTTCACACATGCCAACACACACACGCACACACACTCACTACTGTATTCCCTTCATAGAAAGAAAACACATTTGTTAATTATTTACAAAACAGTTTTTTTATATATTTGTCCATGATTAAAACCTTGTTATATCCCTAAAAACATACATTTGTAAGCTATGTTCTCTAACCAAGTCTAATAAACTATAATTAACAAACAAAACCACTCAAACAATTGAACAGTTTAGAAAATATTCAATCTAAGTTAAATTATATGAAATTGCTGGTATTTTACTGTTTTTATCTACAAAAATGGTAATCCATATGAGTCTGCTTAGTAAAATCCTTCATCAGAAAGGCAATAAAAACTTAAATTCTAAATTATGTGGAAATTGACAAAAATGGGAGCATTTCATATGAAAAAAGATGCTCTAATCAGAATAACATTTTATCTTTTATGAAAAGGAATAAAATAATTTAATTAAGTGTGCCATTTAAGAGACCAGAAAAAATATTTTTAACAAAATGGGTCAGGGCTTCTGGTCCAATAGCTTATTAAATAGTCATATTAAAGTAATCTACCTTCAAGATTCCCAGAAAGATACTAACATTTAGTAAAAATTAGTAGATTATAAAACTCCCAAGAAGACGGTAATGGTATGGGCAACTGTCAGCAGATGAGAAAGTTCTAAACAGTCTTTGGAGAAAGAAAGTGGATGAAGGAATAGTGTCTCATAGAGAAGAGTGGAAAACTCCTCAGTCTGGAATTTGAGGGGGGAGTCCTACCTGGCCCAGTGAATGGAGCAGAGACCCTACAGTCAGACTCATCAGCACTGTGGAGACAGAGCTGAGAAACAGGGCTGAAGGGCGCCTCGAAGAGGCCACATCCTAAATGGTTAATAATTAGGCACTTTCTTCTTTTAAATTATTGGGGAATTTCAAATAAAAGGAAACCAAAAAAGGTAGGAGAAAAATAAGGCAGCAAAGTATGCCAGGCAGATTTTTTATCTCATTCTTAAACATAAATGGAAAATAGAAGATCAACACACAACTGATGAAACCCTATAGTATTAAGCAGAAATACTTACTAGATATTCAGACAAAAAGTTCCTCAAATAACCTGAGAGTACAATTAACAGGTAATTCGCAGAAAATATCTGATTGCCAAATCTTCCAGAAAAATGCTCAACCACACAAGTGATCAGAGAAATTAACATTATAAAATGAGATGGCATTTTTTATTCATCATATTAGAAAATGTTTTAAAAGGTTTATAAGTTCTGGTGAAGGTGTGAGGAATGAGAGGAACTCATATGCTGGTGGGGGAAAATGTGCTGTATGTCTTTGGTAAGTTATCTGGCAATATCTAGGTGATACAATTAGATGCACAGCTGCTTCAACAATCCCACTTTTGGAATCAGTCCTTCACAAGCACATATATGAATATCTTTATAGCATTGCTTGTTGTAGGGGGAGGGTGATAATCAGTGTACTTATCAAAAGTAATGTGTATTGATCAGTAGGATGGGGGAGACAAGTCATGTTATAATCCCATTATTGAAAGACAAAAAAATACATGTGCACCTCTATGTTTTTTTCTTTTTATCTTAACATAACAAATGATCCTAAATCCTGCATACCACAGTGCAAATGTTGGTTACTTTGAAAAGATTTATCCAGAGGAAAAGAGAGAGAGTGAGTCTTTTTTGGTGCTATTTTTACTCCTCTTGACTGCTTGTTGGTTACGGCAGGCACATTTACATTAGTAGTTTGAACAGAGGATACAGTAAAATATTGAAAATGAGAAAAGGGAATGGATAAAGACTAAGGGATAAATTTTAGAGAAAATGGGGGAGAGTTTCAAGGAAGGAAAGAAAACAATATAATGCCAAAGGAAAAGAAATCTGAAAAGAAAAAATAAAAAGTTGATGTTATCCATCAGTGGGCACTGCAGAAAATGGGAGCATGCCTCAGGCTGCGGGGAACCGGACATTAGAGATGGTGCTAGAATGGCCATGGATGAAGACAGGAGTGTGTCGTATAGTACGAGCATGGGCATCAGAATCAAATAGATCTTGTTGCATTTTGGGGTCATGCTGCTTACTAACGTGCACTGAGCATTTTACTTACTTCCACGCATCACATTTCTGAATGTTTTATTGATTCTTTTATTTATCAAATACTGAAAATTGCACAAGTCGGTTATGTACACAAACTGAACATTGCCATGTAAATATCACAGAATATACCTTAAACTTATGGGATATTATATGTCATTGACATTTCCATGAAAAAAAAGAAATCACCCAGGTCAAGGGATAGATCATCACCTATAACCAAGCCTCTGTATGCAGCTCTTCCTCCTCACTACCTCTCTCCTGCCTTCTGCCTAAATCTTAGGCCGGCCTGGGTTTGGACTTTATATAAATTCAATCACATTGCCTGTTTTATTTTGTTCCTAGTTTCTTTTGTTTAATATTATGTTTATAAGATCCATTAATGCTTTTGTATATAGAAACAATGGGTTTATTTCCACTTTTGTGTAATACTCTTGATTATACCACAATTTACTTATCCATCTCAATATTTATAGATGTTCAAATATTTACAGTTTGGAGCTGTTATGAGTATTGCTAATATGAACATTATTTACATACTTTTTAGTATAAGTAGTCATGCATTCCTGCTTGATATACACCCAAGTGTTGCATTACTATGTTAGAGACTATGCATATATTCAGTGTTATATAATATTATCAGTTTTCCAAAATATTTACTGGTAGTTACAGACAAGGGATAGTATCCCTAGTTGAAAGAAAAGAGCACACTACTTTTTCTCTTTCCTGGACTTTTCTTCTGGCTAGGCTACTGGGCATTTTTAATTGAAGTTATAACCCTTACTCTCCTAATTGGGAGCTTCAGCACATCCCTATATTTGACATTCCATCCTTTAATCCACTTGGTTATGATATAAGTACTTTAGAAGAATCTGGCTTCTTCATTGCTTAACTTGTCAAAACAATTTGACAGGACCAGTGCCCTCTTTTTTTTTTAAGTCACATCCAACAGATTCTGATAATTGAATAGATTAAACCAAACTTTATCCTTAGAGGCAACATTAATCCAGTCCTCACAGCAAAATCTTGAGACCACAAAAACTTGCAAGTTAGGCTAATAATTAGTTTTCTAGAGACATGACACTTTTTTAGTGTGTCAATCTATTTAAAAATTTAAAAATTACTACTTAACATGTAGGACAATTTGAATTATTCATTATATAGTGAAGGAAACAAAGATAAATAAGGTTTATGGGATCTTTCTTCAAATACCGTAACCTCTAGAAGAGAAAGTTTATAACCACACTTACAATAAAAGGTAGAAAAAAATAAATACCTAAGAGGAAGTTTCCACAAAGTACTATGTTGAGGCATCAATGATTTCTGAATAGTTACTCTGTGAAAAGCTTCACTGAAGGGTAGAGTTTGAGAAGAAAAACATAAGAAAACATTATACTAACTAATATTTTAACATAAGTGAATATAATAAAGAAATACAAAGAGAAGAAAAAAATACTTTTGGAGATGAGAACATCACCTAGAAGGAAGAAGGGTATTCCATACTGAGGGAGAACGTAAGTAAACCCATCAAGGCTGAACACTTGGTACACATATGAGGCACAGCAGGAAGTTATTTGGATTATTGCTTTTAAATAAAAGGGGCTCTCAATAAATTAGGAAAAGTATGTTGGCATAGAGTATAGTGTATTAAGAGCCAAATTTGAGCTTTATAATCAAAGGATGGCTTGTATGTGGGAAAGGCTGGTGGCAGGTTGACTGAATAAGAGAACATCCTGATTTGCAAGGCAAGAGAGTTTGAACTAGGGCTTTAGCAACAATAAAAATGGAAAATAAAGAACATAGAGGTAAAACCAATGAGACTCGGAGACTGACAGCATGTGAAGGCTGAGCCAAAAGGGAGAATTCAAAGATGCCTGTGTATCCGAGAGCTGGAAATGAAGTGTGAGCAGAAACACTCTAGGAGAGGCCGTTTGGAGTGGAGCGTGACCAGTTGACTTTGACTCGCTGGTTTTGTGCATCAGACATCCATCTAGAGCAGCGATTTTCAGCCTTTTTCATCTAATGGCACACATAAACTAATTACTAAAATTCTACGACACACCAAAAATATACATATTTTCCAATTTGATGAAAAATAGATATAACTGATTCATTCACACTGGGTGGCTGTTGTGTTGGTTGTCGTCATTGTTTTATTGGACAATCCACGGGAAAAGAGGTGAGCGACCCTAATAGTCAGGTATTGCACGTTTTAAACATTCATTGGTTGAAAATCAACGATCTAGAGATACTTGTAAATTTATAAGTCCTGGAACATACACACAAATTATAACTGAATATGTGTAGTAAAGTGTTCTGTAGGCAAAAAGAGCTCAATTATTAAGGAGGAAAGCAACTATATGAATTAAGCAATGGAGGAAGAGAAGTCAAAGAATTGATTAGATCATTTAAAGTAGAATAAGACTAGTACAGAGTCCTGTTGCCAGGAAGAGAGTCTCTGGACTAAGTAACTGATTAACGACATAAAGATCTCAGAGTTGTTGAGGAAGAGTAAAACTGAGAACACACCCGTTGGCTTTATAAGTAACAATCATCTGATTTACTTCCATCAGATAAGCAGGAAGCTCAGACAATGAGGCAGTGTGTGGCACTCCAATGAACAATTCACAACAAATTTTGGCTGAAAGCCTATTGTGTTTTCCATACAAACTGATGAAGTGAAGTGCAGCATTTAGATATAAGGTCAAAGAGAACTGAACCCAGGGATGTCAGATGAATACAGGAGGATTCAAACAGAGTCAAGAGATTAACGTGGAAGCAGAGGTCAGTTTTAAAGCGAGTCTACACCCATGAGCTTGGACAGGGAGAGAGTCCTTAAGACAACAGTTCTGATCTGGATGGAGGTGAATAATCTTCCGTGGATTGTCCACAGCTATGTACATGCCAGAAAATTGGGAGAAGTGGCAGACTGGTCCAACAGAAGGCTGTTTGAATGAATGTTTAAACACCTGGAAAACATCACAAACTGTGTCAAATGTATTGTAGGAGTTTAGAAAATTGAGTGTACTTGGAAAACTGTTGGTCCGACAGAAAACTGCAAGACTGAGCAATCTTCTGGGAGAAAATTCATGCCAAGTTAAGAAGCCATTTATCCTGAACAGATTCTATAAAACTTTAGTGGTAAGAGGAAATAGTGATTCAGGTCACAAAATTGTAACTATAACGGCTCTTTCACTAAAACCTCTTAAAATATCCAAGCTCAATAAGTACATTAATGGTGTGTTTCCAATGTGAAGAGAAGAATTTCCTCTCACCTCCTAGATATATAACAGGGACAGTATGACCACTCCAGTGCACGTGCATCACAGGAAATGGCTTGAGCAGGTGTTACTGGGCAGCAGGGGAGGCTATAGGTCCTTTCGGGCCCGTGGCAGCAACTGCAACTTCTATCGTAGTAGCAGGAGCTTCGTGGAAAGAGGGCCCATTATTATGTGTGAAATATCTACTAAAATCTGCCCTTCTTCCCTCCCTCCAAACCTAATGTGTGTTCAGGTATGCATACACAGACACACACGTGTCCCCATGCATTTATATGGGCAACTCATATAAGAGGTCCTGATTCATGTAAAAGAATCATGTGTCAGTGAAATTTGAGTTATTTCCATTAGCGTGCCCTGCTTTGCCCCGCAGGTTACTAATGCCCAGAGAAATTTAGTTTATGTGTGTAATTGAATAGATGTTCCTGGATTTCCCAGCAATCTCTGCTACATAACAGACCTGGGTTTTAAATAATGATAACTTCCTTTTAAAATTAATGGGCTATCAGTGCAGGTCCCGGAAGGACTCATGGGCAACACTAGTGTCAAACAATGTTAATTGGGTCATCTTGAAAATGAGCTTCAAGGTCAAATGTTTGAGAAATTCTAGATTAAATAAAGTGAACCGTATCTGCTTCTCAAAGGCTTTCTTGGAGGCTTTCAGCTGCTAATGATTGATTGTCTCCAAGAGAAGATACATTACGAAGAGTGCCAAAACTTTGGCAATGACCCCTGTCTTCGCAGAGTCTTTTATGGTGCTGCATTTCTACAGGATCGACCAAGAAATGCTCCTCTGGTTAGACGTGAACACTCCGTAGAAAAGACTAATTCCAGCCCCCCAAAATCTTTAATCAGAATAGAAGAAATAGAAAATGGCAGGAAGATAGAAAATTTCAGAAAAATGGTTAAACATTGGAATCGAACAAAAAGAACAAAGTTCAAGAGTGCCAAAGGATAAAGAAATTTTGTACAAATAGTTACTGTGAACAAAGGAGGCATGGAAAAATATTTGTTGGTTGTATGAAATTTTTATAGCAACATTCAAATATTGTTTATGGAGATTTTATTAGTGAAAGCATCAATGTTATTTTGTTATTGCCTCTTAAGGAAGGAGAATTAGAAGAGATTGTAAAACCAAGACTGAGGAAAAGCTGTGTAGATCTTGGATGAGAATGAATCATTAATTGCACACAGTGTAGCAGTGCGTCAAGAGACATAAATAATTTACTTTTTAGAGCCAATTAAGTCCATCTCCAGGAATTTATCCTAAAAATCAATTTATTAAAAGCAAAAGAAATAAAGAACTTTATGGGGTCACTTTTTAAAGAAATATTTAAAGTAAAATTAGAAACAATTTGAATCCAAACTGACATTAATTTGGATTGCAGATTTGTCACTTTCTACCTGTGTGGCCTTAGAAAGGTTAAGTAACTTTTCATAGTCTCAGTTTTGTAATTTGTAAAATGAATATAATAATAATACCAATCTCATAAGGCTTTTGCAAGGATTAAAGGTAAATGTATATGCATATAAAGCATCTAGCTCAGGGTTTCACATAATAATCAATAAAAGGCAAACTGCTATAATAGGGGAATGGTTTAATCATGTATGACTCAAGAAAATAAAATATTTTCTAGTTATTATGAAGACTACATAGAAAAATGGAAAAAATGTGGGTTTTAGTGCTAGGTGAAATTTATAAACTCTGTATAGCAAGTTTGCAATACATCTTATATAAAATAACTGGTTTGATACAATTATATATATTTATTGTTATGTAATCTGGTGTGTTCTATGTTGAATTTATACAAATTGTTTTACAAAACCTATATAAACCTAAGATAATCTTACATGAAGACAGCTTGGGCCAATTGTCATGACAACGGAGCTATCAGTGATAAGTGAACCAGTAAGAGAGCAAGCAGCGTTTATTCAGTGCCATGTGTAAGTTTTACAGTCTCACTTGCTGGATTCAGAACAACCTTCAGTAAAGTAGTTTAAGATGTACCAGGTATTTTCACTTACACTGTGTTTTTAAATTCCCCTGCCAACCCTATGGCTACAATAGGCCAGGTAATTTTAGAAGGCAGTGACCTGTGACCTGAGGCTTGCTGGGGCAGTGTTTTTGCCAAAGATTCTATGTACTCTAAGGTCAAGCTAAGACTAGAAATCGCCTCATAGTAGTCTGTCCAGTACTCTCACAGGCTGCCTCTCCTATAGCAGATTGGAAATGTTTCTGAAATTGTTCACTTAACCTTTCTCCTTATCTGGAGGCATGATATGTTCCATGCAATATACAAGGTCCACACGGGGTCCAGCAGAAGTAACGCCAGACCCTGCAGTTGGTAGGGTAAGTGAATGCCTTACACAAGATGACAGCAATTTGAACATTTCACCTAAAATGTCATTCTGTGTGCTTAAGTGTGATATTGTTATGTTACAGAATTACATGCTTATGATTTTAAAATAAAAATCACAAAAGCTCATAAACAAGGGGTGCTATTTCCACTGGACTCTGTATTGCATCCAAGTGCAAATAAATAAATGTTCATATACTTTGCTTTTTATTAAGTGGGATGTTCATTCCTATTTTGGTATAGTCCATCATTTCTTACCCTGTGACCTGTATGTCAGCAGTCCCCAGAAAAGCTGTGAACCCAGAGCCCTGGTCAGAGAATGCTGTGCAGTGTTACAACATGAGCAAAAGCATCTTAAAAGCTCTGAGAAGTCCTATTACAAAAGAACTTCCTGCTAAGTTTTGCTTAGTCTTATGATTCTCAAAACGAATTGGCCACAATTTTTTTTGAGAAAACATATTATTTTATGAAATGATAATTTTTCACATCTTACTTGCAAAAATGCTGGTTTATCCAAGCATTTTCAAACATTCCCTAAAAGTTGCTCTGTAACCTGAGCAAGAAATCATTCAGCTGCTGTTTATTCCTAGTGAGTAGAATATTCCGGGGAGGAGTGTTACCCAGATTGGTTGGAGAGTGTGTCTTTAATGACCAAAGGCCTCCTTAATACAGTGTTACTCTTCAGAGGTCTAAGCTTCTCCATGGTGTGTGTTACCCTAATTTAATGTAGCTGCCCTGCCACTGGAAGCCTCCTTCGAAGCCTGGCCCACCCTGAGTTCCCCAACGTTGCCAAACTTCCCTATTCCTTCAAAAGATGCAATCTTTCCTCCTTTACTCCAGACCATGTTTGTCTATCTCAGGCCCTCACCCTTTTTAGTGGACATTAATGGACAATTTGGAGCATTTATTCAACTCAAAAAGACCCCATTTCTCTGAAAAACCACATCAAAATCTATAAATCTGGGCTGTTGCACGCATACAGATTTTGTTCTTGCACTCATGACCATAGTTGGTCAAGCCAAGCACAGACACCTGACTAACGCTGAGCCAGCAAGATTTAATCTATGAGAAATTCAGTTAGGACAGAGCAGGTGATTTGAACTTAGGCACTGAGGCTGACGTTGTGTGGTGGCCAGCTTCTCAAAGAAACACAGACAACTGGTTTGCCTGCAGAGAAAATGGAAGCATTTCAAAGCAGCATGACAGAGACTGTAGTTCAAGAGAGACAGGAGAGAGAAGAGAGGAAAGGAAATTTTTTAAAAAGAGGTGTTTGTTGTTTTTTTTCTGATAGTTTTCCTCTATAGGGTCCCCCACTCGCCAATTCTTGTTCACATTCTTCTTAGATTGAAAGATATCTCAATTACTTACAGTAAACTAGTTTATGGAAATTTGAAGTATGCTTTTGTAACCTGCAACCAGAATATTCTAAATTAAGACAGAGTGAAGGTCTCTCAAGGACGCCCTGCATCATCTCAGATAAACGATATGGTGGTTGGAGCTCCAGGCATGGTGACCGACTGGCAGGAGAGCCTGATGAGACCTTTCAAATTTCATTGTATAGGTAGCCACCTTTTCCATCTCTACAGACACCTGGCCCAGGGTTATAATTACAGGGAATGAGAAACAGGCAGCCCCCTAGCTGCAGTGGGTAGGCAGTGTGAACATTCCTGAATATGCTCTTCCAGAACTCAGGTTACCTATGTGAACCTACATGACTTCTAAATTTATTCCATTTCTTTCCACCCCCTTCTGCACAATTTGGAGAACTCCTGAAATTGATACCTCATTCCAAAAGGCTGAAAGATTTTCCTTTGCAGTTCCTGTGCTGAAGTGTATTTTAATTTATTTTAAATGTATTGATTTTAGAGAGAGGGAGGAAGAAGGGAAGAGAGAGAAGTATGTTGTTGTTCCACCTATTTATGCACTCAGTGGTTGATTCTCAGTTGTGCCCTGACCGGGATTTGATCTGCAACCTTGATACTGGGATGATGCTCTAACCTAATGAGCTACCTGGCCAGGGCTGGAGGTGTGTTTTTAAATCTTTTAAGCATTAGAACTAATTGTTGGGGCAATATTTGTGCAAGAGATGCCACATGTACCTCTAGAGACTCAGGATTCCAGGGACAGTGGGTCAAAGGAAACTCCAGGCTTGGATAGGCAGGAGGAGAGAAATCTGAATGCATAAATAAAGCACTTATACTTCTAACCTCCAGTTATTTTCCCCCAGGTATTTACATACAGATGGAGGTCATTAGCTGGTACCTATTTACACAAAAGCCCCAGGTACATAGGACCCATCATGGTCTTCACTTCTTTTTTGAATTCCAAAATTTAAGGCCCTAATCACACATGTATATTGCCTCTTGAAACCTCTGCATTATACTATGCATTGATATTTAGCTTTCTGTGTATAAACTTACTATTCCAGAATCAAATGATGAGGTGTGGAGAAACTTAATTATATCATTAAGTTTCAATTTAGATATAGAATCAGTTTGGTCACTGGTCACAATATTATTAAAATAATATAATACTTTCATAATTTAATTCATTCAAATTTTATGTATTTTTTCTTTCTTAGAAATCACTGCTCTTCTCTGCCTCTCTACACAGACACACACGCAGTATTTCCAGCTCCTTAGGCCACTGCGGAAAGCCCACCCCTTGCTAAAGGCCATTTTGTAAGGCCAGAGTAAGGGAGAAGAGAATACACAGGGGTGGTTGTGCCACCTCTTTCCGTCCCCTCATGTGTGAACTTGAGAAGCATTTTGAGAACCCTTAATTTTACCTGTGTTTCTATTTTGAGTTAGATACTGTATTAACTATGTTGCTGTTGATAATCAGGAACTTTGCCTTAGATTTCTTATTGGATCCTTCCAAGTACCAAGCACTAAGCTCATGAATACATGAATGAATTCTTGAGCCCGTTAGTATTAAGTACAGGCATCCTCGACTAAGCAAGTCATAATCTTTTTGGTGGTGGAGGGCCTTGCCTTCAATTTGTAAAATAAAAAATTTTATTTTTGTTGACAGGCAAACATAAGAGGCGGGGAAGTGAGGCAAGTCAAAGTAATTTTATATCTTTAGATAAACAGTATTTTTTCTGTCAGAATCATCAGATCTCTGCCCTGCTTTCTCTTCTCTTTAGGCAGCTGCTGCTCAGCAAATTTAAGTCAGTATTTATTGCAAAAGAACTTGCTTTCACTACTGACCTTGATAGCCAGTTGCATGTGAAAGGATCAAAAAGCTTGAGCAAGCTCCATACATCAACAGACACACCACAATCCTGGGAGAAAATGCACACTGCTGAGGACAAAGTTTCAGGATGGGAATGTGGCCTGAAGATTTAATTCAGAACTGCCTTTTTCTTGGCAGTTAATTTTTGAAGCAAATTTAAGGCAGGACTACGGGTGTCAGAGAGAAATAGTAGTAAGAAAGTAAAAGAAAAGGAGTAAAGGAGTATTCATTAAATACCAGGGCTCTTCAAGGTCATCTTAACTAAATTTTGTCTCCGAACATGTCAAAAATGTGAGAGAGAAGAGAAATCAAACTTTCAAAGAGCTCTGAAGTAGTAACTTCTTCAGTAGAACACTATGTATACTGGAGGGGAATGTAGCAGACAGGGATGCTTTAAATGAATAATGAATCTGTAGCCTGTGTGATGAAATGCTTTATTTTTTTATGATATTTTAGAATAAAGAACTACTTATCAAGGTTTGTTTTTTATGGCCCAGCAAATCCATTGCATGAAAGTAGAGGAAAATGATTCAATAATCCTAGACTCAGTTATCTTTTTTTAATTTACTTTGACCCATTTTGAAATTCTTTGGATATTTTAGAACGCTTGGCTATTTTTATGTTGTAGTAAAGGGAAGCTGTGAGCATTTAATCCTACTGGATATCAAAAATGAAGGAGGAAAAAGACAGTAATGATTTCAACAGGGAAACAATGAAGGAGGGCTATGCCTCAAAGGGTGATAACTTTATGTGATGTTTAAGCATTGTGTGTAGAGTTTGAGGGCAGTGTTGAAGAATATAACATGAGGAACTACACAGGTCTCCTGCAATAGAAAAGTTACAGAAGCTTGGCACTTGGATAGATGGTAAAGATAGGTCAGAGGCTAAAAGCTGGCTGTCCAGAGATACGCTGGACTGAATCATCAGAGGACTTTAAGGTTCTTCAGTATGTGAATGCCTCTAGACAAGATGAGTGTGTCCCCATCCACTCAGGCTCCTCAGTTCTTACTGCAGTGTCAGATCCAAGTGACTTCGCACATTCTTATAACCTGTCCTTAGAAGACATTTGAGTTATAATTTCTGATCTAACCCAAGATTACTATTTTTTAAGTGTAGTAACCAAGGCCTAAAGGGAACAAGTGTTTTTCAAGACTACCCAAATGGAGACAAAAATGAGAGGTAGAGCACCAATGAACTAACATTCAGGTGTGAGCTTAATATGTACAGGTCCATAAAATTTTTTTCAATCATTGTAAAAAGAGTTTTTTTTTAAAGTCAGTTACATGAAAAACCTGTCCTGAACTACAGCCTATTAGTGAATTATTCATACTTTACTACAAATATATATATATAATAATGTACTTATTCTAAATAAATGGAGGCAACTATAACTGAACAATAATAAAAAATAAAAAATGTATTTGATTATAGGTATGCTTATAATATGTAATGTATATTGTAATTTTCCTTTTCTAAAATCTAAAAAATATAAAATTTTGAAATAGATCTAGCACCAAGTTTTGAGTAAAGGACTTTGCACAAGACACAGAGAGAGAGAGAGAGAGAGAGACAGAGAGAGAGAGAGAGAGAGAGAGAGAGAGAAGGCTGTCAATAAAAATACTGTACAAATTTTCTCTCAGCAGTAGGAATCCATAACCCCATAACCTCTGTTGGGTTAAGTCCCTTTAAGATGACCCCATGCTGGATCAGCATAGCTTACATCTGGTGCATAGAAATCCTACAAGTATCCCCTACCTTAACGAACACTGGTATTGCAGACTGGTCCCAATGTAGTCACCTTATTTAGCCACCTGGTAGAGAGATCTAGCTCTCTCATCATCACTTTTATCCAGGTGGATGCCACATATCAGTACACTGTGGCCCCAAAATCTGTGTCAAGCATTCCATATTTTCTTGAATCTCGCCCCTCTTGCATTCTGTTTGAGGTTAGGAAAAGGGCCCTATCCTTTCCCCAAGGGAGAAGATGTAACATGCGTAGAACACTGACAACTGTCTCCAAAGAATTTTTTCACTTTTCTACAACCCCAAGCCTATGGTACCCTCAAGACAAATAAACCACCAAGAGTTGAAAAGAATGATTTTTAACATAATTCTCAGCAAGTCGTGCCCTAAAAGTTAGATTTTGCTTCGAATATGGAGTTTTTGACACCTATTGTCTTGTGACACAATCCGAGACACAAAAGTGTCATGTTATATCTAATTACATGGAAATGTTTCTCCTCTCTCTCCCCATATACACATGCTCACACATACCCACATGTGTACACAGTACATACATAATGTTATTTTTTAAAAAATTTTAGTAATTCATTTTCTTCAAGTTAAAAGTAAATATCTTTATGTTTATTTTACTAATGAAAATATACACTGCAGTAAAAGTGCATGGGAAATAAGGTTTATTGGTATTTCTTAAATATCAGTGTATTTCAGGTTATATTCCTGTTAGCTTGCTGGACAATTAGTTTATCAGTTCATTCTTTGACTCAAAAAATAATTGTGTCTGCGTAAGCCACTTAGGGAGTATATAAATAATAAGACATTGTCTCTGTTCTCACTGATGCCGTAATGTTGTTATACAAATGCATATAATGACACTAATGAGTGATTCATACTATGAAAGCAACACGAATAATGCATTAAAGGAGTCTAGAGGACAGGGAAAAGTGGGGCCTAGAGGATCAGAGGACACTAGGAGAGAGAATGCCGAAGAAGTGACATTTGAGTGAAGCTATTCCTGGCAGGGAAGTTTGAACTGGGTGAACGAGTAGTCTCTTTGGGCACAATATGAGTCTATGTGCAGAGGCATGAGAATGTGGTATGTCCGAAGGGAACTGGTGCCTGCTACGTTTGCTGCTGGCTCCTGTATACCTAGCTTCAAACTAGATATATATGCTTACTTTTCTTTAGTCCTTACTTTGCCATTCAGGAGATGGAGAGTCAGAGTGATTAGTTCAAATTAATATTTTTCAAAATCCAGCACCTTCTATATATCACACCTTCTGCTAGACTCTAGTCTGAATGAAGTACTCATTGTCGCTAACTGTTGTTGTCCTAAAAAAAAGTGTAAGCTCATTATTTGAACATAAGGGTGTAATAACCTGATGGAACTTGTAACCTGTAGTTTTGTAAAATATAAAAATTAAATTTGGAAAAATTTCCCATCACCATCAGATTGTTTTAGTATGACAATAGATGGCGTACACAAAAATAATTATTAGCTATCAAGATCTCCCATAGACAGTGGGTAGTAGTCTTATAAAATACAACCAAACATTTATATGTCACATAGTAGTTATACTTTCATTTTTTTTCTGTGAAGCATCATCAAAAGAAGAAGCAAGGATAAGTAAAACTCGGCTCTGGAGGAGATGTGGGTATGAAGAGGGTTTGCACATCTGTAGCAGTATCTTGTGGGACTGAACCAGAGTTCCAGTTGATAAATGGGACACTGTTGAAGTAGCTTGGAAAGGCAGATAGGATAACAGATGCCTGGAGTGGGGATACTGTGATAGCAGGGTAGCGGAGCAAATGGCCCCTAGAAAAATCTGTTCCTCTCTTTTCCTTGAATTTATGCAGCTCGGGAGATTTAAAAGAGGTGCACCACCAGGGTCATAAAAAGGGTGTGATCGATTTCATTATGAGCAGGCCAGGATCTGGGGGTTTCAGTCCAGGAACTGGCAGCTTTTCATAAGCAGTTAAGGCCTTTGAGATCTTCAGTCCTTTGGTGGCTCCACTGAGAAAGAAACAGAAAAGGAAGTAGAATGAATAATTCAATCATTCAGTGTGTGCATGTGTAGTGCCTACTATGTGCCAGGTCATCATGGAGTACCCATTGTCATCCTGATCCTAGTGAGCTGTAGAATTTAATTTCTGATTGGAGATATTCAGAGGTGAGAGAGATGGTAGCAGTGAATAGCAAATAAATTATTAACCTTCTTTTATAACAATGCATATATGTAGCTTTTGCATTTCCCATAAGCCAGAAGAAAAGTGCTCTATACCATTTGCTCAAAACACTTTTAAATTAAAAACTCAATATAGCTGTAATGCTTTCTATGAAAACTTTACTATCAAAATTGTTTTTTGAGATTCTTATGAAGGGACAATGGGAGTTTTCCTTAAGTATGCAAATGAGTACACTTTTCCTTTCTAAGTAATTTCTCAAGAAGTAGAATTTTAAGACATTTATAAAAGTCTTTAGAGACATTCTTTATAAATTAAAAATCAAAGAAAAAACTGATGCCATTAGGAAGGTGATTATTTTGTCAGCAATTGTATAAATTCTGCCCTCCTGAGAAGGATCATAATATTCATTCCAGATTGCTCTCCTAGGAAATCAAATCATATGCTCCCCCATGGTGATGAGAAAAGATGTCAGACCCCATGAAAATTCCCTAGTATTAAAAAATATATACACTCACATTTTTTTCTCAGTGGCATATTGTGCTTAATATGCTGTGACATTTTGATTGGATAAGCAGACTAGTTCTCCTTCCCTGGCTTTTTGTTGCTCTTTCTAGATAGTAATGAGTCTCCTTAAGAGAAACAAAGAAATAAAATATGATGAATCATTCACAGAAACAACACTAATTATTTAAAAATTTAATGCAGATTCTTAAAAAATAAATTTAAGTTTCTCAGAGATAAACAATGAAAGCACCATCTTTTTCTGTTTCTGGCTGTCAGGCAGGGCATGCGGGAGGTGAGGAGGCGAGGAGGCGAGGAGAGGCTCATTTCACTTTGTGTATCTGTGCCCTCTCTGGGACCGTCATAATTATTTATCATCAGAAAGGTCAGTTATAAAAGCTGGTTGGAATATGATTCCACTTAAAAAAATCTTATGCCAAATTATCAATACAAATAGCAGATAAATCTTCCAGAGTTGCTAGTTAGAAGCATAGGATTGAAAAGAATTCTAGCCAAGCCATTTTACCAATGTAGAATTCCTTCCACCACATCTCTATCAGATAGTGGTACGGAATCAATAGGTTTATTCAAATACTAATGAAGTATCAGTGGATACTTTTTTTGGCAGGGCTTAGAGGGACAATGTTGAGTGCCAGAAAATTCTCCCTTTTAGCAAACCAAAATGTTATTTACAACATGTTTCCTTTCTGACTTGGGAAGGGAGTACAATAAACCACTCTTCCTGAGAATACTTGAAAATGGTAATCAATGTAAACCTCAAAGCTTTCCTTCTTTAGACCAATCTGCTGTGCTCGTTTAAACCTTCCTTATAATGTGTGGGTGTCAGAGTCTCCTCGCCCTTCTGGGTGTTTTCTTCTGTTTAGTTCTTCTCTAGTTTATCAGTGTCTCATCTAAATCATCTGATTTCTCTTAATGTCCCCAAAAAGTCAGGTATGTCATGATAAGATCCTCTGCTATGTACACATGTGTGTACATGCATGTGTATTCTACAGTGACTTTGAATAGATACATATGACTAAATAGATACAAAAGTACCTAAAAAGATATACATTTCTTTCAAAGATATACACATATATATCATATACATGTCATTTTATGTATATATGTGTATGTATACACGTGAGTGTGTGGGTGTGTGTGTGTGTATATATATATATATATATATATATATAAATCTTTCAACATATAGAACACCTCCTAAAAGAAGTAGATATGTGCATGCTTAGTGTTTGGCAAAAGAAGGACTAAGCAAAAAGCAAAAAGACAAGTTAGTGAGGAGAGGAAGAAATTTAATTTTTTTCACCAACTGATCTTGGCAAATTCATCCATTATTGCATGACTAAGTTTTTATAGATGCAAACTGAAAAGGTTGGATGGCATATTCTTATATCAGTGTCATATGTTTCTGGGGTGGGCTAATGGCTCTGAGACGTATTATTTTGGAAACGTATTTAGGCTAAGCCATAATGCAATAATCAAAAGTAGACTGGAAATAAAGAATTCCTAGTAAAAAAAAAAAGCAAAAAACCTCAAGATATTTTTAATTTAAATTATTTTTTAAATCTAATTTATATTAATATATGCATTTAACTACTTAGCAAGTCAAGTCTAAATGTTTTATTTTTCAATTTTGTTTACAAGAATGAGAATGCCTCATTTAAACACCCACACAGGGTTTTTCCAATATGATCGGTTAGTGTTTAGAATATCTGACTACCAGAGATCAAAGAATGAGTTAAAACACAAGATGAGTTCATTTGATATGAAAATGAATATCCAGTGAATAAGTTTAATTAAAATGTAACACTACTAATGTAAAACCTATGGTATTAAAGAAACACAATGCAAGAGCAAAATCAATAGGCTAAGATAGCACTGCAGTTGATTAAATAGATGACTTAACTAACACCTCCTCAGAAGCTACAGAATAAAAGTACTGAATTAGACATAGACAATCATTTTAAAGTGCCTCTGTATCTCATATTGCCCAAATCATCCATGACTGCAACATTGTTATTCTATCATAAATTAATAAATAGTGTCAAAACCTGTGTAATTAAAATTGGGTGGTAATGCCAAGATACGATAGCAGCTTTGGGTACCAAAAACATTTGTATCATCAGTTAATGCTGTTGGCTATGGAAAGAAAAAGTTGACACTGTATTCAAGATAATTGCTTCAATTGTTAATATTATCCTAATTAGAAGTAAACAAGGTTGGACAAAGGCGATCAAAGATACGGAATGCCTGGGGTGCTGAAATGAAGAAGAATAGTAAAGAGCCATGAGTACAAATCATTGCATAGTCTATTTTAAAAACCTGATTAGTTAAAATATGCAAATTACAGAGAAGTCACAGCAAGCGATGAATTATAGAAACAGTTTGGATGGCTGGGTCAAGAAAATATCAATGATCCCTGCTGTGTATGCACTCACCATGGGAAGAAGCTTGTTATCAGAATGACCATGGAATTTAAAGTCACTGGTTATGAATCTTGACATTTATACCTACTATCTGTGTGATCTTGGAAAAATATCCCACCTCTAAAAGGCACAGTTTTCTCAATTTTATATTGGTTGTAGTGATACTGGCTGTCAATTGGGTTGTTCAAATGTGATCACATATGTCAAAGCAGTTGTAGTCTGTAAGATGACACTCAAATAATAGTTCATTACTATTTCTGTGAAAGTGTTTTATATGATTTGTTCAAACATTACCTTTATCCAACCCAGGGGAGGTGTTGAAGGTACAGTAAAGGAGGGAGCCAGGACTATAATCCTAACAAACAGGACTGCAATCCCTACTTAGGTCTTTAGCCACCATCAGTATACAGGTCAACGGTTCTGCCTTCCTTAGGTCCAGGAGGGACTTTGAGAATTAAAAATTACTCTTTAATAATTCAATCACTACCAGACTTCTATGTTAATGTAATAGAATAATTAAGTAATTGATTCCCCCACAATGTGGAGACAAAATCTTTAGGTCAGTTACTTCAGTGCATGTAATTATTATGCCTCTGCACCAGGACTGATATAGCAGGGAGGGAATTAATTCTCTTTGGAATGTTCTTTGTTTATACCTTGCCACTAATTTCTACAGCTTGGGATTAACACATATAGATTCCAAGAGTAAATAAATAATAGATAGACTTTAAAAAGCATATTTTTGTGGTTTATATTTTTTCTAAACATGAATTTTGACATGACCAGATAAATTTTTTAGTGGTCTAAATTCTACCATCAGCTTACTTAATATTTCTCTATTTTTTTACAAACAAGAATTTACTTATTCTTGTGGTAAATTTCAAGTTCATCCTTTAATATTCTAACATATAGAATTTATTCATTAAGTGACACTTTTTATTATTCTAAGAATTATAATAGCAATCCACTCATGCAAATTACTATGTGAATTATTCCATATAATGGGCTTCTATATTGAAGTCTACTAAAGGTAATTTAGTCGATTAGATTTCTAGAAATAAATGATGAATTCCTACCAATAAGATGATCCAGGAGATAATTCTGAGAGGAAAAGGTAACACAGAATGTATATACCTAGCCCTGGCTGGCATGGCTTGGTGATTAGAGTACCAACCCGTGAACCAAAAGGTTTCTGGTTTGATTCCCAGTCAGGGCACATGCCCGGCTGTGGGCCAGGTCCCCAGTTGGGGGTGTGCGAGAGGCAACCAATTGATATATCTCGCATATCGATGTTTCTCGCCCCCTTGCTCTCCCTTCTCCTCTCTCTAAAAGTAAATAAATGAGGTCTTTAAAAAAATATATCTATTTATATTAATCAATCACAGCACTGTTTGGCATTAATTATTTAGAGATATCTAGTAAAAGAAGTAAATAGCAATTTAAAAACCAAATGGTACTTTTGCCGTTTAAATAGAAAATTTTCTCAAAAATAAAATATCTCTTCTAACTCTTCAGATTGAATTATTTATTTATGCAATCAACAAATATTTATAAGTGCCTGTGTTTGGCATTACATTAGAAATTTTGGAGAACACCCTTTTGCCTTCAGTTTACTAATCTCCTAGTTGGAGAAGCATGACATAGATAGATGAAAATATCTATAAAAATGAAGTATATCCATAATAATGTAATATCTTTGCACAACGCTAGATATTTTTCAAAGATATATTCACTTTTGTGAATATAATTATTTTATTTGACCATTGTGGGCAGTAAGTATCAGTGGACAGATGTTAAATACCATTAAATAAATGCCATGATTCAGAAGATAATTTGCTGCCAAATATGCGATATTGGCAAATAGTGCTCTGAGCTGAAGGAAGGGATGCAAACGATGGTACCTCTCAGAAGAATGAGGAATTAAGTTGGACTGGCTGGTTTGTGGGAAAACAAATTCATGTTTAGACATAGTGAGATGGAGTTTACAATGGTGGTCTTACAATATACAATAGAAAACATCTGGCAGGTAATAGTATGTATTCATAAGATAGAAAGGTGCAAAGGGGAAAGAACACGACTAGGTAGCTCACAGGAAGAAACACAAATGGTCAAGAACACGCTGGTTTTCTAAAAGAAAAAAATAAAAGACCTAGGAGAGTGATGAAAATAAGGACATAAAACAGGAAATAAGTGAGAATTAGATATGTAGATTTTTTGAAGGCATCCATACAGGAGGGGCATTTATATAAATTGCCACAAACTGATCTGTAATGGGGACAGTTGAAATAGTAAGCTACAAAAGATATTGGAACAGTAGCTATTGCACTGGTAAATTATAATGGCCATTATAAATAGTCTGATAATAATGTAGCAATGGTAATTTTGCCAGTATATTAATAAGCTAAGTAATTGAGTGAAAGATGGGTGAAAAGGTCCATTACAAGAGGAATAGAGTAGAAATGTAATAATCTATTCATTGCAGCTAAAGAAGAATCCAAATACTAAAAAGGCAAAACCATTTTGCCACCAAATTTTAAAGCTAAAACCATGTCCATGCTGGATGAGAATAATCCTACTGAACCTTGTTATGCTCTAGAGAAGCCTGCCTGAAGGGTTAATATTGCCCAAAAGAGTGAGAAAATTAGAACTTTGGAGGACAGTCCATAGATAGAACCATTAAAGCACCTTCCGTTATTCTGTGGCCAGAAGTGCCTGTTATGAATAAGTAACCATACCTTAACAAGAAGACATGTGGTTGGTTGGAGAAATATTAATTAATATATCTGTGTCACATTTGAATTACAAATCTGTTATAAATCAGTCCCTTTTTATTAAAAAAATAGTTGAAGCTATAAAATTGCATGAATTTTCTTAAGAGAGGGGCGATAACAAAGAATCAAAATATGTTTGTAAAAAAATGGCAGAAAAAAGTGGAAGCAGAAGAAAAAAATCTAATCAGTTAGCAATAAAGGGAAGAACTGTAGCAAAACAAAACAAAACAAAAACAAACAAAAAACCCCACAAGAACTTCAAAAGTTGTTGGCAAATGGCAAAGACATAAATGCAGAATGGCCAGACAGAAGGAGAAAGGTATGACTAGGCATACATATAGTTCACCTTGGATGGAAATGGCTGACCGACCTGTCAGTATTTCTTACTTTTTCTACTTTTAATATGTTCCCATTTCTGAAGGTGTTGGGATATATGAAATATACTTAAAATGTGTCAACTGCTTTTATGATTTCTAAGTTTTCAGAATTACCTTTGTCTTACAAAATTGGGTGAGACAAATTCTCAATAATTTATAAAAATCAGCAATAAGGAAAGATATAGGAAAACGTTTATGTTAGAGTGCTGTTGTCCCATAAGTAAATTGATGAAGCTCATTTCCAGGACTGTGTGAACTTTTACTTGGATGTGCTTTATATTATTTCACCCCATAAAAATAATGACTGTTCAAGTCAAGGATATTGGTATAACAGTTTTCTCTGATTACTAGCCTAAAAGCTGAATTCAGAGTAGGGGAGGTAGTCTACTGTTAAAATCTCTAATTACCTTAAATACTACATTGAAAAAGACCATCTAAAATTACATTTAGAATTCATGCAGTGCTCAAATCCTTTCAAGACTATTTTATTCTCTACCTTAGTATTATAGAAATTCTAGTGTTTCCACAAACATTTCTGTATTTGTCCTTTAACTTTAAAAAATTTATAATTGAATACTGTATAAAAAGTATATAAACCTATATATAAACTTTATATGCTTAAATTGTATAATTTTTTATTACTAAGTCTAGGTTCTACATATACCTTTTGCCTATAGTAGATTTTTTTTTTAACCACTAGCTTTGACGATTACCAGGCCTGAAGAAAACGATGACTATCAATTGAGTAAATCTATTTTTTTGTTGAAGAAACCAAACCTACTTTAAAAGATTAAAGAAAGAACTTTCATTTCAGTTGTTTCTGAAACTTTAGAGGACTATTCACAATTTTAGTCACATCTTTATTATAATTTCTAATCATACTTTTAAGAGAGAAAATCCATGTATGGATTTAGGGCTGTCAGGATACATCATTTAATATTTGTGGGAAAAAATCATGGAATATTCTCAACAATCTCATCATTTCTAGGTAGAGAATAGCCTAGTGCAATGAAATAAAAAAGTTTTCTCTATATCCATCCTTCTAGGTTCCTTAAAATTTGTCATGTGTAAACTTAACATGGCAAGTAAACCATGTACTTTTGACAAATGAGTAAATTCTGCTATTAAAAACACCATAAACTTTATTAGAGAATAGTGGTGAGTTTGTAAAGGAAAGGGTATATTTGGAAATGCTGAGCATTATCAGAGGAAGAATTGTAATGTGGTACAGGGTGAGGGGTGCCTGGGAAAAATAGGAGAAAAACCCCACAGACTATGGTTTTGGGGATGAGGAGAGTGGACGGTAGTGCTTAAGATACTTTTCATAACAAAGACAAGATAATAGCCATGCTACTGCCTTGGGGAAAGGTGGACATGACTTTCAGGATGTGTCCTGGCTCATGATGTAGCCAGGGGCCCCTAGATCATTGAATCACATTTGCCCGGACTGGGGATGGCAGCTGAGAGAATGTAAACTATACAGAAAAGTGGTGAATGTAGCTCATTGTGGGAGGAGTTGGAGATGAGCTCACTCAGGAGGCTCCTGGTCAGGATTTAAACTAAAGGGGGGCAGCCATGAGGAGATTCGCCATGCAGTCTGGAAGGGTGTAGAAGAGCCATGTTGCTGATAATGAGATACGAGCAACATGCGGATTGTAGGAGCCGGTCCCTATGGGCTAGTAAGAAAGCAGGCATCCTGCTCTGATCGGGCCTGCTCTAGCTGACTCCGAAGACTCGCCCTTGCAAGATGCTGACCTGCTGCCTTGCAAACCTGGACTCTATCTGGACTCTTGAGATTTATGTCTTTTCTGGACTTGACTATGATCCAGTGCACCATGGCATATGTATTCTTGGACTATTACATGGGGGCTGATGACCACCCCAAATCCTGAAGAAGAAAGCCACTGCGTGAGAATGGCAACTTTGCTGCCTTCCAGAGAGACAGGAGAACTGTTTGTGCAGCAGGTTTAAGACAAGTGTATGGGGAACTATTGGGTTTGCTTTTGGCTTATAGCCTTTTTGGGGAACAAGGGAAGTGCTGGGTCTTGTGGGAAAGGAGGACTCCAAGCATAAGTGTTCTGAGTCTCCCCAAGGTTGGTATATTGTAAATTAAGACTGTTCCTTCCAGTATTAATTGTTGGGTCATTCACCAAGAAGCCACATGGCTGGGCCCCTGCCTACTTGGTTATGGAATGGCAAAATAAGAACCTCCATTTCCCTACCAAGTCTGTAGTATTGAGCTATAAAATCACAGAACTCTAGAGTCCTTTGAAAATCTAATCATTTGGTAGAATTCCCTTGTGAAAATGCATATATATATATATATATAAAATAAATATATATATTTATTAGATATATATAATTTAGAATTATTTCTTTCTTTCATTTCTTTGGCTCAATTTCTTTTGAATTGGAATAGTCTCTATGTAACAGTTTTTTGCTGAGAATTAAGTGAATTACAATACATAAATTATTTATTTTTTTCTTTTTTCTTTTTTTTAAAAGATTTAATTTATTTTATTTTTAGATGGAGGGGAAAGGAGGGAGAGAGAGAAGGAGAGAAACATCAATGTGCAGTTGCCTCTTGTGCACCCCCTACTGGGGACCTGGCCTGCAACCCAGGCATGTGCCCTGACTGGGGAATCGAACCTATAACACTTTGGTTTGTAGGCCAATGCTCAAGCCACTGAGCTACACCAGCCCGGGCTCAATACATAAATTATTTAAAGTAGTGCATGGCCCATAATTAGTGTTGTATGGGTATTTATTGTCTGTATAATATTCTTCAGGGAAGGGACATTGCTTTATATGTAACTGTTTTTTAACCTAGAATAGTACTTCATACTGCACTGCATGAATTGGAACCAGAGAAACTCATGCTTTCCTTGTACTGTTTTATTTAAAGACATTGTACTGCTGGATCAACAACTCAAAATGATAATCATTTAACTAATATTATTAGTGAGGACTCTTTCACTTACCTGAATTGTCCAGGAAATTGTCCAAGACACTTAGCAGGCTTAAGAATCAGTTGTGTGCGAAATGAGTTGGTTGGATTAGATAATCTGTAATGCCTCCCAACTCTACATTTGCTTTGAGATATAAATTGCATTTTCAGAGAGATATTTTTAGTGAGGACTGAGGACATACTAGAAATTTCTCTTATAAAGAGCCCTCAGACTAGAAGGACATGTAAAATACATACATCCCAATTTTCCTGTGAGCTTTGCATTTCCAGTAGAGTATTAGCTCATTTTTAGGACTTGATTTATAGAAACCTCATCCTTTGATGTCAGACCGGTCCAGGTACTGCCATAAAGAGGTGACCAACTTTGTGTGTCAAGAGCTCACCCTTACCTCTGTGATTTTAGATCTCTGTGGCCTTTTGATTCATCTTTTGTGACTCTGAATTTCCTGTGAGCATTAATGGGCTTTAGAAAGATATTGGTGTCATATCCAAGGTGGCCTTAAGAGTGACAACAAGCTGATGGGTTCCCAGAAGTACAGTCACTCCTTGAATTCTTGGCACTCTTGCGATTTCAGTTCAAGATTTTATTTTCCATTATGATCCAGTGTGAGGTCTGTCTGAGAGCTTCAGTGAAGTAGTGAAAAATGTAACAACTGAGGATTTTGAGGGGATACAAAGGAAAATAAAAGTGTCAGATTCCTTTAAATTTCTTTATATCCATTGAAAGACCTTAAGCAAAAAAAAAGATGTATAAATTAAACTCTGTATATCTACATAATCTTACATGAACACTTTTCTATCCCAATTTTTTTCTAATAACAAATTGAGCAAGAAAGATAGCTTGTTAGCCAAGAGAAGGCGTCAGCAAACAATAGCCTGTAGGTCAGATGCAGCCTGTGGCATGTTTTGATAAATAAAGTTTCATTGAAACACAACCACATGTTGTCTATGGTAGTTTTTGCAATCCAAGGCAACATTGGGTGGTTGCAATAGGAACTGTGATCCCACAACACCTAAAACATTTACTCTGGGCCCTTTTCAGAAAAAATTCGTTGATTCCCTAGTCTCAGAACCTTGCTTTTGTTTTATGACACGAGTCCGAGAACTTAGTGTTACATCCAGAATTAGATACCGAATCCCAGAGAACCTTATCTCTTCCAAGGCTATTAAAATTATTCCCGACATTATGTTTAACCACTAGTAAAAAAAGAAAATGTTAACTTTTTCTATTTTAATTACAACTTGTAAATAAAATGCAGTCAAATCCTTTCCATAGAAAACAGTACATCACTGAAAATATGAAAGGTTTAGTTGAAATCCCACCCTGAAAAACAGATGTGATAGCATAGTATTTTAAATTATTATTTGACTACTCTTGTCTAATATTTCTTTTTATTCCATATTTCTTTTCCTGCACTGCGTCTACCAGGACAGTCTGTTAGATAATCAAATGTATTATCTTTATTCTTCAACCTGCTAAGCAAGTTTCAATCCTCCTATGTTTTCTGTCATAAAAGCATCACTGTCACCTCAGTCAAGGGAGAAACCTTAGCTTCAGTCTTGTTCACTATCCTCTAACCTCATCTTACGCTTTGCAATACAGTTCCCTTTTAATTCTGTCTGTTGGCTTCCCTCAAATCCATTTTCTTCATTTTTTCACTGTTGTGGCTCTAGTTATTGCAATATTCCAACCTAAGTAGTGATTCTGCCCCAGGCTAGCCCTTGCTAAATTATCTTCTCCTAAGCTACCAAAACTTTCTTTCCAGAGATGAGATCTAATCATTTCATTGCCTATGTAGAAATTTTAATGCATTCTCATTGGTTAGAGAATAAAATCCATGCTCTTTCATGTGATATTTCAGGACTTAAATAATTGGATCTCTGTCTGAAATGTTCTTTCCTTCCTCTTCAGCTTATTAATATTTAATAGTCTTCAAAGACATATGTCAGTCATCAGTTTCCCAGGGAATTTTTCCTGGCCACTTGTCCTCCTGTTTTGAGAAGTACTTGGTTCTTCTTGCTGACACAGTAAAGAATTACAGACCAGTTATCAGTTAGTATGCAATCAGGGTTTGTTAGTAGTGTTTTCTCAGGGAAGAAAACAGGCCTTGCAAAAGGGGTTGGGGGGAGAAGGACATAGGCAAAGGGTTACAAGGCATCAGGTCCTTCATCCTGAGGACTTATATAGTTAGCGGGATGGGGTGAGGGAGTTAGATATTAATTGGTGGGTAAAGGGGATACCAGCTTCCCCTGGGAGATATGACACCCTACATGTAAGTATGTGTGGAGGGCTCTTAACCCAGGTCCCTATCTTGATCCAAACCACATTTTGTCGTCCTTTGTAAAACAGATATGTGACCAGAGTCAGTTAATCAAAGTTAAGGCAGCTACCCAAAGTTATTTACAGGCTTTTTCTTTGAGCACTGTGAACCCTCTCCCACTGTATTTTGCTGACTTCTACCTAACACTCCTCTGACCCTAGTTTAGGCTTCACTATTGCCAGTTTCCATCACACTGACAAGCCACCTCTCTCTGCTGATGCAACTCATTGCTGCTGTCTCATAGCTCTGACGTGGAGGAACAGCAGGAATCAAAGCGGTCTCAGAAACAGAATGTTCTTCATCTCATGCGGAGTTCATGTGACTGCACTGGTAGCCAAAAGGAACACTTTATTATAAACAGTGTAGGACTGTCCCCTGGACTCCACAGCTGTTTAAAGAAGAAGGCAGGGGTGATGAACCTGAAGTTACAGAGACCTCAATTTCAGGGTTTTTTTTAACCCTTACCCAATGATGTGGTTTTCCATTGGCTTTTTCAGAGAGAGTAAGGGAGAGAGAGGAACATCCATGTGAGAGAGAAGCATCAGCTGGTTGCCTCTCATCTGTGCCCAGACGGGGGATCTTGCCCACCCACCGCCAGAGTAGGGGCCTGCAGGCACCCATGCCTGGACGGAGATCAAACCACCGCTAGATACGTACCCTGCCCGAACCACAACCTCTGGTTACAAGACGATGCGCCAGCCGCCTGAGCCACACTGGCCAGGGCCTCAATTTGATTTTTCTTTTTTTTTTGTAACTGCAAGTTGGAGGGACCTGAGGACGTTGAGATTATGTTTATATATTATACCTCATACCTCGTCTGATAACTGCTTAAATAAATTTAAATGATTAATCTGCCCCCAAATCCTTTCAGTCTTACCCCCAGCAATCATTTCTCCCTCTGCCCGGACTATTCACCAAAACAACACTGGAGTATTTTTCTTATGCGTACACTTTCAGGGCTCTGTGCTTTTGTTCCTATTTTACCTCTCCCTGGAATACTTTTTTACCTCTACAAAAATCTTAGTTATCCCATCAGGCTCAAATGTTATCTGTTCTGTTATTTTTTCCCCAGGAAATGGCCTCTCCCTATGCATTCATCTGCCACTTAATCTTTTCCTTTATCACATTAATTATCATGTGGCACTTTAAATCTGTGTATCTTTCTGCTTTATGATGATGTGTTACTTGCCTTTTTTTACCCCAGTGCCTGGCAAGTGCTTGATATATAATAGAGGCTCAATAAATATATTTTTATGTTATTGAACTGAACTCTGGCACAAACTATAAGTTTTAAATAGCTCTTAAAGTGCTTTTATAGGTAATGCCACTATATGCCACTACTTGAGCTTGTTGCTTAAAAAAGAAACTGGGAAGAGATTATAAATTCATCCTAGTTTTCCAAAATATTCTTCTCAATTACCTGCGTGTTATCATGCAAATGAGTGTCTTTATAGCAGCCTTGACAGGTAGTCTCAAGTGACACAGAGTAAATGGGTGTTTTCATGTTCTCATAGAGAAATGCTTAGCTTTGGCTTATTGCTGTCATTCAGTCCATTCAAAGCTGTTGAAAAATTTACTTTTCAGTTTTATATCCTAGTGGGTTATCTTCCTTCCAGAAATGTTTGTTACAAGCTCCAATATATATATTTCAAGTGCATGCTATGTATGTTTTATTTTATATCTTTTATAAGCTGTTTGCTTACACTGAGAAATAATGTTTCTGATATTTAATTTCAAATCCCTAATTCAAAGAATAACTCACAGGCCCAACAAGAAATAAACTCAGTATGATCTTACAACCCTCTCTCTAGGGACTAATAACATGGAATTTTACCCACTGTGTAAATTCACCTGGCTCTTCTAATGATTTATTGCTTGCGTGGTATGTCTTGGTGTAAAGGGGGAGATGAGCAGCCACAGATGATTATCAAATGAAATGCAAGGCAGACTGACAAGCTTACATCTGAATTCTCTAGCTTTCTTGTATCTCCAAGACTGATCTTTGACATTTACTCAAAACCTTTTTAAATCTGAACTTTTATTTGTACATTTTCAATTCCCAAGGAAGGAATTCACATAAATCTGTCAGAAATGAGCCTTTTTGAAGCTTCTGTTAACAGCTGTTAGAAGCCACTAGACCCATAGACAGTTTAGAATATCATAAGTCATTTTATTCCTTTTGGACGGAAGGTTGGCTTTGGCTTTAAAGCTTTCGGTGGCCACAATCAGAGTTAAAAATGACATGGACTGAGTTGAATTTCTTAAATGGAGAATTCCTCCATTTTAGTTTTCATTTATTTAGCACATCTATAATATAGAATGATATAAAATGCCAAATATAAATATTATGGTATTAAGATTTAAAAAATACCATCAATTTGGGTGGTTGGCAGAGGGAAAGCTGTGTTGAGAAACTGAATCTTTTTTTTTTCTTTTTAAAATGTAATTTAATTTTTTTTATTGTTGTTCAAGCACAGTTGTCACCATTTTTCCCCCACCACTCCCCCCGCCCCACCCATCCCCACCTCCCACCCTTGATCCTACTCCCCTGTAACTTTGTCCATGTGTCCTTTATACATGTGAGGAACTGAATCCTAATAATCGATCAATTGTATTTATTCAAAAGTGAAATAATTGAATACTTACTTTTACCACATACTTTTCTAGCTGATAGACAGTTGTACATGAGTAAAGCATGTCCTTGCCTTTATATGCTACTTTAGTATATTTTAAGCCACAACATTCATTTATTCATTATTTTATTTAATCTGCATATTAAGATATTGTCCCTCTCTATAGACTGAAGTGCATTTTCCATTGCCAATGCCTTGAGAAAGAAGAAATGCTTTCTTTATACGGGCTTCCAAAGAATTGTTCATAAAGTTTAATATTTTAGATTAAATTGCATGAGCTTCTAGGAAGGAAATTTGCCTTTTCTATTGACAAAGGCTAAGGAAACATTTTCAGAGCTAATGAATATTTTTTGCCTGCTATAACTACTAAGATTGAGAGTAACATTTTAATAGGCATATCAGGATTGTAAATAATGTATTGTAAAGTTAATAAAGGCAATTCTATAAAAACATCCATTTAATTTTGTAAACTTCAGCTGTTTATGAGGTATATTTTTTATAAATATAGAGCTTGGGAGAGCGTTTGTCTAAAATACAGAATACTTATTTTCTAGAGGTTATAAAATGAGTTAAGATAAACTTTGTAGAAAGCTTTGTGGAACCCAGAGGGATCAGAGACAATGGGAATGATGCCTCAGACATCACACTGTGAAGCATGATCAGAAGATGAAACCTAAATGGGTTAAGCACAATAAATTATGAGAAATGCTAAAATTATTCATATTTCCTATATTGTATGTAGTGCTTATATTATATATTATGTATGTAATGCTATAATGTGAAGAGAAGAGGAAAGAATATTAGGAAAGAGGAAGTTTGTGAATGAAAACTTGAAGTTCACAAGTGAGCATGGTATGTTTGATGATCAGTGAGGACGACACAGACCTGAGCTGAGGGGTTGTTAGTGTGACATGTACTGAAAGAGCAAGCTCACGTGGTCGGGTAGCTACCTTTTTTCTTAGAGTTCTCTTTCTTATAGTTCTTAAAAATCAAGGGTAGATTCTGAACAAGGATGAATAGGTGATTGTAAAGATCAGTTAGGAGAACAGAAGTGTATAAGATGAAAGCAAAGCACTAAGTTAGTACACCATTGCATAATCTAGGCATGAGGTAAGATGGTGGTGGCAGTAGTGAAAACATTGGAAGAAAGAAGAAAAAGTGAGAAGGAACAATTGAGAATTTAGTGACAGACTGAAAAAAGCTATTTCATAAGTTGTTCTGTTATTTCAAGCTTGGGTATTGGTAAAGAAGTAAATTTTTGGCAGAAGTGAAGAAATAAATTTAGATAGAGGATAATAAACTTGACTTTTAAATGTACCTCACTGGAGGTGATGGTGAACTATTCAAGTAGTGAGACCATGGAGAAAGCATGTGTAAAGACTAATACAAGAGACTTGTATTAAATTAAAAACAAGACTTACATTAAATTAAAAACTTGTAAATTAAAAACAAAAGACTTAATACTGTCTTTGAGAAGAAGGGGAGGGATTTTCCTCCCCTCCTTTTTCCTCAGAAGATTTACCTCAGAAAACTTGTAATGTAAGCACCTTCTCATTTGTTCACATGTATATAAGATTTTTTTAAGACAAGTTATGCTTTTGTCAGCTTTCTGAGCCAAGAATGTCTTTCTCTTGAAGCTGTAAGCCTTTGAAATGCAAACATCAAGGGAGATAGCACCCCTGTCTCCCAATTCTCATTGGGAGGGTAGGAGACTAATTTGGAGATAGGTGTCTGCTATCTTGCTTCAAACTGTAAAACTACCTTCTGTCATAAAGGGATGAGAGCCTTGTTTTTCTTCTGGATAAAGTTAGCTAGCTAACACAGATGGTCATCCCAATCACCAGGTAAAGTTGGAGTGGATTTTGTGTGACAAATGATACTTCAAGTCCTCTTACATGATCACTAGTTATGGTGGATTTTTTTTTTTAAATATGTGTAAAATGGGTTGTATCTGCTTGGCTGTATAAAAGAGTGAGATACATTTTTTGTGTCTTTTCAGCCTCTTAAAAGATTACCTGTAATATGTTTCACATGTTGGTTTAGTGTTTGTCCAGTTAGAAAATTGTTTTTTTTGTTTTCTCCTCTACCTTTGTGGAGAGATTTTTCTGTATTAGGAGATACTTTTTAAATTATATTTCCCCAATCTGTGACATCGTAGACAACGGGTCAGTGTTGAAAAAGGACATTTAAAAGTTATCATCATAGAGACAATGAAAAATGATGACAAGAAGAACAGGTAAAATGAGACTAAGAAAAGATCAAATGAGAAAAGTTGGGACCAGAGTCTACATTTTCTGTAGTACCAGCATTGCAGGATTGGAAGAAGTGAACAGTGGGCCTAGAAACCTTGTTCTGTGAAATAATAGTAGAGCCGTTCTGCATAATATCATAGAAGATGAGAAAAGAAAGGAAACATTTTAGAAAATGAATGTTCAGAGTCCATTCCCCCAGAAGTCCCCCAGAAGGTCTCTTGTCTCTCTCTCTCTCTCCAGCTTCTCCCTTCCTCTCAACATTCAACTCCCTATGGTTCCTATACAGTGAGGCTCTCTCTGCCTTTGTTCATTGTGATCTCAGTGATGATCCCCTGCCTCAAAACCCTTCATCCCTGTCTTTTATCAAGCTAAGCTCCCCACACTCCTCAAGGCTCAGCTGTGGCATTTCATCCTTTAGGAGGCCGGTCCTCTTACCCAGGGTTCCCCCAAGCACCCCTATACTACTCTATGCCAGAGATTCTCAGTCAGTGTGCTGTGGCACGGTCCTATACCAGAAGCATTCTTAAAACATGTAATGCAAGGTTATTTAGTCAGGGGCACTGACATCTTTTCCCCTAGATTGTTAAATAAAAAATTACAGCAGCTAACATAATAGCCATCTGGTCTGAATGAGTCAAAATTATACCTTTCTTTTGTTAGATCATCAAAAAAATATATGTTTTGGTGTGCTGCAGAATTTTAGTAATTAGTTTACATGTGCCATGAAGTGAAAATGGTTAAAAATCACTGTCCTATGCATCTTTCCTTTACAGTATTTCGCATGATTTTTACAATGACCTTTTTTTTTGTGAATGCACTTGTTAATATTACACGCTCCTTGGTGCAATAGATAAAGGACAGTAACGATGCTTAACTGTGCATTTGTGGTAACACAGGGCCTACCCTAGTAAAATGTTTTCGTAATTATTTAATTAAACAGGTAAGTGTCAGGAGAGCTCACAAGAATGAGACTTGTTCTGCAGAACGATTCAGCCTAAACCTGTGCTGTTCAATATTTAAGTGACTAGCTACATGTGACCTGAAATATGACTAGTCCAAATTGAGAGAGGCTGTAAGTGTCAAATACTCATTGACTTACTGAGTCCAAAAACGGTTAGATATCCCAATAGTCATTATACTGACCACATGTTCAACCATATAACATAATAAGTGATATTTTGAAGATGTTAGGTTAAATAAAATATAGTATTAAAATTCCTATGTTTTTACTTTTGAAATGTATGTACTATAAATTATATATGTGGCTCACATATTTCTTTTGAACAAAACTGGTCTAAATGGAAGAATCTCCGATAATATGTCCAAATATTAAATCACTAAAATCAATACGCTTAAGGTCTGGGAAAGTCTAAGATATTTTGCGATATATACAGTTCTATAGATAGTGGTTCCTGGGTCAAAACACAGGCTTTCATTAGATTTTTTTAGAATAATAGGCTTGGAAAAACAACTTGCTTCCTGGAAAAATTATATAAAAATCATTTAATGGAATAAGTAGGCTAAACCTTTCCTTTTAAGAGTTCTCAACTTACTCAGTATGTGGGTTCTTAAAATATCCTAGCTTCATCATCCCATTGATCACCTGCCATGTGCCCTAAGAATAAATGAAGCAGAATTAAGTTCACTCATTTACATTCATTTGTAATCCATTCATTGAGAAAACGTTCACTGAATGTTTTATATGTACCAGGCACTGTTACAAAGGCAGAGAATACCACATTGAAATAAATAAATAATGTCTGGTACTTCACACAAGTTATAGATTAAAAAGCGGAGTATGAACAAAAATCAAGTAAATAAGTGAATAAATAAGATTATTTAGTTTTCTTTTCCTTCTTCCCTCCCTCCCTTCCTTCCTTCCTTCCTTCCTTCCTTCCTTCCTTCCTTCCTTCCTTCCTTCCTTCCTCCCTTCCTTCCTAGAATTGCTTTTGTCCACCAATAACAGAATACCTAAACAACAGTGGTTTAAACTATAAAGAAGATCAATGTCCAGAGAACAAAAAACCCAGAGAAAAGCAGTATCAGGTATGCATAGGCCATCAAACAGTGACCTCAGAGCTCAGGGTTTTTCCTCTTCCGCATTGCATTCCTTAGTGCGATAGCATTCAGGGTTTATTATTTTCATCATCAACTGTTTAAGATGGGTGTTAGACCTCCAGGCATCTCATCTGAGTTAAAAAATTCTCTTCTTGTACCTTTTTTTTCTTTCAACCAAAGGTTAAATATCTTTCCCAGGAATCCTCAGCATGCTTTCCCTTATTGGACAGAATTGGGTTATATGGACATGTTCAGCTGCAAGGGATTCTGGGAAAGTACATATTTATTTTCCAGTCTCTGTAGTGGGGTCAACAACACAGAAGGAGTTTGCAAATTAGCCACAGTTTTGTTTTGTTTTTTCTCTTTTGATAGCATTTCAGATAGGGTTACAAAGGAAATAAACAGAGTGGCGGAACTGAGAGCAACTGCATATGGGGGAATATTTGAAGGCAATCTGAAAAGGGAATTTCAAAGGAGATGACATTTGAAAAAAGACTTAACTTATCAGAAGGAGACAACCATGGAAAGATTTTGGGAAAAGGGGCCCTGTCTTACTTATGGATAAAATGTCAAGCCAATAACAAATTCAAAACTTCTTGTTTACAAACAGAATCTTGTATTATTATTATTATTTAAAGATTTTATTCATATACTTCTTAGAGAAGTGGGAAGGGAGGGAGAAAGAGGGGGAGAGAAACATCAGTGTGTGAGAGATACATTGATTGGTTGCCTTTTGCACACCCCTACCTGGAGAACCTGGCTTGCAACCCAGGCATGTGGCCTGACTGGAAATGGAGCTGGTGACCCTTTGGTTCACAGGCTGGTGCTCAATCCACTGAGCTACACAGCTAGTGAAAATGTTATATTTTTTTGTGTTTAGTCTCTGTATCAGTCAGTATTTTATGAAGAAACTGAACCAGTAAGATATGTTATTAATACAAAATAATTTCTTGTGATGGTCTTCTCCCATAATTTTTTGACAACATACTTTACTATTTCTTTTATTTCTCTAAAAACAAGAACATTACAAGCTCTACCCATTTTTTAAAATAAATAATTTATATAATTATCCAGTTCAACAACATTCCAGTTAACATAAGAAGGTAAGTACAACTGTTATTCCTGACTAAGATATTAAATTGGCATAAACTTAAACCAGAGAGTCAAGTACCTGACACTTTACTTTCCAGTCGTGTTGATATTAAAAGATGTGAAACATAGTCATTAAAGGACAGTTTTCCATTTTTTGGCAACACTGCAGAGATGGATGGTAGGTTGAATACAAAAATAAAAATGAAATAGAAAATAAAATCGAAAAGACTATCAGCTTTGCAAATTGCTGATTAAAAAATATCTTATTCTTTTTCCTACTTTCTCCTCCCCTTCCTAGAAACACTCACTCATTTCTATTTCTTCCAGTGACAAGAATCGAACATCTGTCTATAAGAAAACATTCAGAAACGTATAGTCCCATCAAACAAAGGCAGTAAAGAACAGTGTCCTAGATGGTGAGTGCCAAATTTGCTGTATGACTTGCTGTAGGCTAGCAAGAGTAGGTGGATCAAAAGACAAAAGCAACTGTGACAAGAACAGAAAAAGAGAAGTCCAATATGAAATGAAAGAAAAAAATACATGTACTCCAACTTGCTGAGATATCACACTGGCACCAACTTGAGAGTTAAGAAAGGTCAATAGTAGATTCCAGGAACAGGTAATTTACACATTGCTTCAGTTTAAGTTAAAATATTTTCTAGATCTGAGTAATCAAGATGGTAATAATGGAGATCAATAGCTGCTATAGAAATTCAGATAGTTACCATACAGTATTGAGTTTTACTTTCAATATTTTACATATGCACACATAGATATTTTATGTATTAAAATATATATGCATATTTATACATATGTGCTAGGCACTGACAGGTTACGAATCCACTGATGGATTTATTCCTGGTTACAATTAAGAAGATCATAATCGAATTGGAGAGTTGAGGGTTAGGATCATGATATTCGACACCTAAAAAAAAACACTTCAGTGTAATGTGGCACATGCTCTAAAAGACCTATATCCAAAGTGCTACATTTGTACACATAAAAACCCAGGTTATATTTTACATAGCAGGTGTCATTTCCTTTGGGGCCTTAAAGATAACACAATTATTAAATATATTGTATGCTGATTCCCTCAATACCCATTTCTACACCTTTTTCCAATGACACTTTCCCAGAGTCCTTTGCAAATTCATGTGACCAGTGATACAATTACAACCAATGAGACATAAGGTGAAGTCCAAAGGGGATTTATAGGAAAGTCTTTGCTTTCATTATTAAGGCTCTGCCCTCTTTTCCACTTTATCATCTGTTCTGGACTGTGTAAAGGATGGCTGAGCTGAACCAGCCATAAAGTCTAACATTAGAAAAAGCAGAGAAATTTTTCTTGATTCCTCAGATCTCTAAACATCTGCCCTAGCGATATGAATTACTCTTGTTGCATGGGAAGAGGTAAACTCCTATTTAATCAAACCCCTGTAGATTCCTGTGGCTTTTTATTTTTCTCATGCAGTTAAATACTTCTAACTAATAGAGATGAGGTCACTTCTAAAGGATATATTATGAATAAAGGGGGGAAAGCCCTAGAGGATCCCTAAGTTAAAAGACTGCAAGGCTAGAGTGTCTAATTCCACTGGCAGATTGAACAGCATACTTTGTGAAAATGGTTTTGTGGACAACAAAAGAAGGAATGGTTTCCTATGGAATGAATGTCAACTGCTCTGAAATTTGGGTAAAAATGAAGAGGTTATTGGATTTGACCATTAGAGGGCATTGATGTTTTGGAGAGAATAGATTTAGTGAAGTGCTGAGGATTACTATAGACTAAGGAGCAAATGGGCAAAGATGTAAAAACAATTAGATGATAAAGATTACTTACTTAAGAGGGTAGAAAGAGATAGGACAGTGGTTTTGAGAGAGAAGCAATATTGAGGGAGTTTGCCTTTGCTTTAGGATATGACAGACTTTAAAATAAATGTTCAATGGAGAGAACAGCAGTAAGGACAAGAGCTCAGGAAGGGAGTGGACGATAAATGATGGTCAAAGTTTGTACAGAGGGACAAGAGGGTTACCTCCACCCTAAAGGAGTGGTATCCATCCATGCCTTTTGGAGAAGAAAGTATAAGTGTAAACATCAGAAGGAGAGATACTGAGAGAAAGCATTGTTAATATTCTCTATTTCATTAAAAGATTTAATCAGTTCTATTGTAAGTGTCTAGATCTAAAGTACAGGGTTTTAGGGATCGATAAGGTTTGAAACAACCAATTAAAGGAAAGAGATTGAACAAGGAATCCTGGAGGGTCAAGTAAAGGATGGCAAGGGTGAGCTGAGCAGCCAGGTAAGACTGTAAGCTATTGGTTTTCCAGTTGTGTCTAGACTCCAAGACTGACACCCACCCATTTCTACATAGCTGTAGGCTTGGGGCAGATCATTGACATGGCATCTCCTTCTTTGTACCCAACTTACATTTGTGTAAAATGAAGCAGTTGCAATAGTATCAAAGGACATATAGAAAAGGTAAAAAATATTACAGAAGAACAACAGAGAACCTAAGTAGGTCAGAAGGAGACAGGTGTAAAAACATGGGAGGCTGAGGAAGGCTTTCCTGCTTGCTTTGCTTCCAAGAGAATTGATTGGGGAAGGATGGTGAAGGCCCCCCCCCCCCCGTTTCTTACACTATCTGTTACTGTTCTTATATTCCCCCACTCCAGCATCACACAGTCCAGTAGTAACTTCACAATATCCCAGGAACATATCCCATTGATGTTTTGGAGAAATAAATTTAGTGACATGCTGAGGAAGCAAATCACATTGCTATAGACCGAGGAACAAATGGGCGAAGATGTAAAAACAATGAGGATAGTGTAGTTCCAGATTTTCTCTTTCTGGAGCATTTATAAGTGTTTTTAAAATGTGAAGGTTATGAATAAATAGTACTATAAACCACATTTGCTTATAATAAATGACACATATATCTATGCACATGTACTTTTTCTAATTTATAATTTTATATTATCATGCAAAGTAATATTAACATTGAATAAGACTATTTTAACTTTCAAAGAAAATTGTGTATTTAATAATATTAAAATATTATTAATATATTTTTGAAGTAGTATAAAAGCATGTCATTAAAAATACATATGCCCTGGCTGGTGTGGCTCAGTGAAATGAGTGCCAGCCTGCAAACCAAAGGGCTGCTGGTTCAATTCCCAGCCTAGGGCATGTGCCTGGGTTGTGGGCCAGGTCCCCAGTAGGGGGCGCGCGAGAGGGAGCACACATTGATGTTTCTTTCTCTTTATACCTCCCTTTTCCTCTCTAAAAATAAGTAAATAAAATCTTTAAAAAATCCTTTTAGGGACTTAAAATAAATTCAGATTTATATGTATACACACACACCATGGTTTGGCAAAAGTAGGTTTACATTTGTGAGTGTGCAAAACAGAGTTTATTTTTATATTATTATTTATCAATTTTTGTATTATATTCCATACGAATGACTGTGAACCTACTTTTGCTCCACCCTGCATTTCAGAGTTGGCGCAGGGTCATCATGTTACAGCAAGACAGTAATGATGACATTAAGTTCTTGTATGGTTCGATAAAGAAGAGGAAACAGCTAATGGACCAAAAAATTCCAAAATCAGACACCTAGTGGCATCATTTTTCCATTCATTCTTTCTTTTTAATATTTGTATAGAATTGTATTTGATTCCTCCAACATTGTAATAGAGCCTTATGGCCCTTGAAACTTTACTTTGATAAAGGGAAAAATTAAATGAAAAAGGCAAAAATTCTGCAAAATGCACACACACAAATATCTCAGTCCATGATTAAAATCATTTATAAGGAGAAGTCAGTGTAGTTGTATCCATCTTCTCTGTGAATTGTTCAACAGCAGCTTGGTTGCTTGCAGGATGATAATTATCTTGTTGTTGTCACGTGACTGGGCAATCAAGAATGTCACAGGTAAACCAATGACTGGCCTGCATTGGTGAAATCATATTGATGAAAATGGAAAAAGTCATTGGGTATCTGAGTCCTGAAAGGCATCCCTTCAAGAAAATAAAGCCGTTATAGAGGCCAAATCCAGAATACTTTGGTTAGGACTTGTTGCCTGTGTAGTGCTGTGGGTGATTTTTTGTATTCAATGCTCTCTTCTCCTTCAGGGCGCAGTGGTTGGCAGTGGTTACTATGGGGGTGGTGCTACAGTGTCAACCTATATGGCTACAACAGAGGCAAAGTGGGCAGCAGGACAAATTTAACCAGCATTGCCACATCTTATCTCAGAAAGCAGTTTTTAAGGCACTGGAGATCAGTCTTCCTGAAGAGAGGGACAGAAAGCCTATATATTCTGTTACGCCAGGGAGCGACTAAAGAGAGTCTTTCTCTGAACCTTTGAGAAATCAGTACATGTTGCAGAGAGGAGTGTTGGGTTTGTTTTTCCATTTCAAAATATACTTTGAAAAAGAGAAAAGTAGTTTTCATATTAAGTTTTTATTTTCTTTCTGGCTTTTTGGACTTGAAAGTATAGTGTTGCTAGAAACATTATCAAAATTTGGTTCGTGGTATACATATGTGTGTGTGCACAGTCAGGTGATATCCATATACCCCAAATTAATGAAAAGGCCTGTGTTTGTATACAGGTATAATGGCCTTTACATTTTGATCCATAAAATGTAGAAAAATGTTCTTCATCGATCTCAAAATGCAACATGCTTACGTATTATTTCTGTAGATTATTTTCAGAAAAAAGCTTTGCTTCCCTGATTAGAGAGAGCACTTTGATTATGTATAAGTTATAAATAATTGTTAATTTTGTGGTGTAATATGTACTTCATGAGGAAACTTCTTATCCTAGGCATTCAAGGGCAGGTAAAAACCAAATTTGGATCAGTGGCGTGAACTAGTTTCTAAAATTTTATTTATTTTTATTTATAACAAGTCATATACTTAAGACACAATTAATAAAAATGGATTTTCATAGTTTTTATTTAAAGGATAACTAGAGATTTCTGCTGTTCTACTTAATTTTTGGAAACAGTAGCCAGATTTTACTTTCAGACTTCCTGGAAGAGCTTTAGGGACCCTTGGCCTAATAAAATCTATCTTTTACCATGAAAAGATTATTATTCTTATGTCATAGGAAGAATAATCATTTACATACTTGGCATAATAAATAAATATTTTGTTGCTATAATTGGGATATTGTATATCATATATTTGTATCAATTGTATTTCTTTTTTGTTAAGGTTTTATTTATCTATTTTTAGAGAGAGGGGACGGGAGGTAGAAAGAGGGGGAGAGAAACATCATGTGTGGTTGCTTCTTGTGTGCCCCTAACGGGGGCCTGGCCCACAACCCAAGCATGTGTACTACCTGGGAATTGAACCCATGACCCTTTGGTTCACAAGTCAGCACTCAATTCACTGAACCACACCAGCTAGGACTGTATTAATTGTATTTCTTAAAAAAGCACTATATGTAACAATCTGCAAACTATTGTCGATGTCTATAAATTCTGTAGTAGGAAGACTTTAAATGTTGTTGGAATCTTAATCCACAGATTATTTTGTGAATGTATACGTTGTTAACATTTTTTTAAGATATTTTCTTTAATTAAATAAGTGTCTTTATTGGAGTGATAGCTCTGAAGGTACATAACTTTATATTTGTATAAAACTCTACTGTTTACAAGGCAAAATATGTACACACACACGTATGTGTTATGCATATTTTCAACTTCAGAGGGCATTCAAAATCTATAGCAAGTAAGGGAATTGTCTTCCTTTTTGTTTAAAGAAGTTCTCAAAATGCTTGGTCATCGCAGTTCTTAGATCCCCTGATAGGATTCTCTGACACAGATGGTTGTTTTCACAATACACGGCCTCAGCATTTGCTATGGGCTTCCCCTTAGTGAATAACAGGGGCCTTTTTTCCAAAGACAGTGCTGCTTTTATAAACCATCTTCTTCAATTTGTGATTCTTTCAGTCATGGGCAGGGCAGGAATTTCCTTTCCCCAGCTCAGAATTAATAAGACAGTCAAACCTGCTCTACCTGCCTATATTCTCATGCTTAGGGCGTCCTCCTCACCTCACTGCTCCACCCTCTTTACAAAGTCATTGGAAAAAGCAAGAGTGTGACTAAGGCCATGTTCACTACCACTAGAGATTTTGCTAGAAGCCCAGGAAGAGATTATTATAAACAACGTCCTTGGCATAAACTGGTAATTCAGAAGTGCTCACCTCAAATCAAGCCACGGCTTGCCACATGAAGCACCATTCCGTGGAAGGTCCTATATTACCTTGGAGAAGTAACTTTGGAATGATTCAAAGACATTAGAAGTGGGTAAATTCAGGCATAGAATAAAAGGGTTTGTTCTTCTAATTAGTGCCTTCTAGCATACATGTCTTTGGAAGTAGGAGCTGATGAATCCTCTGTGAGTATTACTGTGGGAGTGAAAGTTTGAATTAAAAGACTTCTGTGAGGATTGGCTTGAGGAGCGTTGGGGAGGACGGCTGGGGGCGGTGGGAGGGTGGGAAAGGGACAAAAAGTGGGAACTGGAACAGCATAAACAATAAAAATAAAATGGTCAATAAATAATAATTAAATAAAAGATGTCTAAATTCCTATCCAGTTTGGAGTCAACAAGAACATATGTTATCCAACACTTTTGAAGTTTTATTCTCTTTAAGAGTTAATATGCTTTTAAAAAATGACTCTAGTCCAATTTGTTTGGGAAACATTGTAAGTAATATTTCTTTTTCAGACACATGGTAGACATTAGTATATTAAATCTTCGACTAGGCCTTTGTTTTAACCAAAAACTTTCCAAATGTTTCTAATCACAGAACTGGCTTTTGTCTTTGGTTTATTTTCAAAGCTTTGGAAGGAAGTTTTTGTTTGGTTTTGCTTTGTTTTCTGCAAAATTCTGGTTAACTTGGTAAGGACACCAAACAGATAATATAAATGGGTTAGGATGATATATTGCCCTAATAATGTATATTTTCTAAGCAATATGCTAAATTCCAGTAGTCAAAAAACATAAGACGAAATCTGAAAATGTGTTTTTTATTGAACTTATTGAGGTGACATTGGTTAATAAAAATTATATAGGTTTTAGGGGTATAAGTCCATAATACATCATTTGTATATTGTATTATGTATTCACCACCCCAAGTTTAAAGTGCGTGTTTTTTTTTCAATCAAGTTATTATGACTTCCTTCTAGAATGGCATCCCATATATAATTTATTTCTTGTAAACTATGCTACATAATTCAAAATCCTTTACTGTAAAGCCCCTATCTTTCTGAGCTGCTGTATGTGGCTCAAAGAAATGCTTTGCTCAGAGGGAGGGCAATGTTGCCTGTGCAGAATCATTGCACCTGGAAGAAGGGAAGGTAATTATTTCAAGGTAGATACACACACTATTATTGCAAATGCTACCCATGAATGATGGTGGCAGTCATTTCAGTCATAAAGCAGAAATAAAGGTGAACTTCATTTTATGAATGTTATGCTGACATGGATACAAATCAGCTGCTTTTTTAAAAATAACTTTCTGAAAGCTATGTGATATCTTGAACTGGATCCTGGAGCAGATAAAAGACATTAGTGAGAAAATCAAAATTAAAGTTTGTATTTTAGTTAATAGTATTGGAACAATGTTACTTTCTTTGTTTTGATAAGTAAAATGTTAACATTAGGGGAAGCTAGTCAAAGAGAGTATAAAAACTAGTATCTGTGCAAATTTTCCCTTAATTAAAGTTATTCCAAAATAAAATACAACTTTAAAAAATAAATCTAATATGAGAAAAAAGTATTAGTTTCTTTTTAGTGATCTTGGGAATCATGGTTTCTGCTTTTCAGTAGATTAATATGTAAAAATAAAACATATTTTTAAAAATCTAAAAGCAAATCAGTCAAAAAGATCGCAATGAAATATGTTTCTTAAACCTTCACAGGTGGATGGAGGGAGGTTTCTATCCTTGACACCAGAGTTCCTGATTAGAGACAGCCGTCCCTTTATCTAGGTATATACGTTGCTAAGCCTCATAAGACAGAGCCTGCGAGTGTGGTCAACACCCCTGCTCAAAAGAAAAAAAAAGGAAGTTAGGAAAAATTATTGAATGTATGACATTAAGTTAGTTTATGGTTTTTAGAGAAAGGGGAAAAACAGAGAGATAATAATCAGAGAAAGAAAGAAAAGCTGACAAGATCTAGTAATATAGCTGATCTACCAGAATTACTCAGGGTGAAACCATCACTGAAAAATGCCCAGCAGTAAATGGCAAAAGCCTTTTAAAACCAAGAATATTAAATACTTCAAATAGTTTGTATTGTTACTCTGTAAATCTCTCATTTGTCTCTTTAACCTTCAAGTTAATAGTTTGTGTTTAGTATTTGGAGTTCATGTTTGTGTATGAGAGTAATGGGTTGGGATGTTTGGGTGGAAAGTAAGGAAAAAGACTGATCCCTTGTGTAGTACAAATAGTGTAGAACAGAGCCAATGTGAGCAGTACAATTAAGTAACTTTTAATGTTCATAAACTCAGAAAAAAGAACTCCAAAACCAATGGTGACCATGACTGGTTGAATTTTATGGGTAATCTTTGTATTACGCAATCCACTGATAAGGAGATAAAATCAACCTTATGAAACATTTAAGAAACAGGAAATTCCAGTCATTTAGGCTTCTTTATAATCAAAATAAAATAAACTATGATACATTAATGTGGGCTTGACTGCTAAGCTTCACAAAAGCAGGGGGAATGCTGCAGCGAGGGGGATGTAGGGTGGAGAGGGATAAAGGGAAATGAAAATGGGACAGCTGCAATTGCATAATCAATAAAATATAATTAAAAGTAAAAATCAATCAAAAAATTTTTAATTAAAAAATTGAATTTTATAATGATTGAGATCAAGGCATTTTTTTACACATTATTTACAGATGTGCCCAACAAACACAATTTTGATTTATGTAGGGCTTTAAAATATTATGAATTAGTTTCCAAAATTGACAAATAAGATTTTTACCATAAAAATCTCAATCTGGCTTCCCTTGAAAAATCAGAAGGTTCGGCAACATTGAGTCCATGATTCCAGATGTCTCAATAATAGGCCGAGACTGCACGGAGGATCCCCGCTCAGGGGCAGGCGTGTGCTTTCCCATTGTGAACCACCTCCACCACTCCCTATAGCCTTGCATTGAAGGCCCACATTGCCCATTTCCCTGCCTGGCCACATGGCGTTTGAATCGGCAACCTCAGCTCTATCATTCATTATAACTTCTATTGAAGCAAAAGACTTTAATGTTTGCGCTTTGCACATAGCACCATAGTTAGAAGGATATATCACATTATTTAGAAACCATGTTATAGAAAAATAGGAACTTTGGTTTCAGGGGTAGGCAGGTTTGTTTTCCAGGTTTAAGGTATACAATGTGTTGATCTGATACATTTATATATTATAAAATGATTACCACCTTAGCATTAGCTAACATCTCCATCAAGTCACAAAATTACCATTCTGATATGTCTTTTCAAATTAATGTTTTTTATTTCTTTGGATAAATATCCAAAAGTGAGATTGCTGAGTCAGAGGGTCAACCTGTTTTTGCTTTTTGAGGAATCTTCTCGCTGTTTTCTGTAGCGGCTGCTGTGATTTTTTAGTCCCACAGACAGTGCACAAGGGTTCCCTTTTCTTCCAGTCTTTTCACTATACATTTATCTGTCTATCTATCTATCTGTCTGTCTATCTATCTATCTATCTGTCTGTCTATCTATCTATCTATCTATCTATCATCTATCATCTATCTTTATTTCTAATGATGAATATAGTGAATATGCAGTGTCACATTTTATTATTTTACTTGCAATTAACTTGCATGAGCCTTAGTTTCCTTACCTGTAAATGGGTACAGTAAGTGCAACTTTGCAGGGATTTTATACAAATTAAATATTATTCTGTATGTGAAGTTATTAATATGCAGAAGTAGTAGGTACTCAGTAGATAATATCCTAAGCCTGGTTTTCATTACTCTCTGACCCAATGACACAAGTGCCTAAAGTTTGTTCAGTGGGTTTATAAAAAGAAAAAACTAATGTGAAGGGATAAGGTTTTCAATATAATGGAATGATGTTTTTCTGTAAGTTTTTGGTAGGTTTTAAAACTGAGGTTTAAATTTCTTTGATAGGTAAAATTCCAGGTAATTTGGGTTGCTATTACAATGAAATCTAATTCAAAAATATATTTCATGATAGAATTATTTGTTTTAAATCTGGTCCAGTTCTAAGCTCTAGAACGTTGAACTCTAGACTGTGTTGAGATTGAGTAGAGGAAAATTAGTTGAGAGAGAGGATGCTGCTAAGAATTAGAGAAGTTGACCGTGACCTAATCTTTTCTTCTCATGCTAACAGTCACACATTTCTTTAGTTTAGCCTATATTCTCATATAGTCTGAAAAAAAAATTTAATTAACTGATGAGGGCTTGTGTTTGTGTTTTTTTATCCCTTGAAGACTTTCACTGGCTTATAGAAAATGATCGTATAGGATATACTTATGTAATGATAAAAGGGGAACTTTTACAGTTGCTTTCTTAAAGTGGTGGAACACCAGAAGAGATATTCCAAATGGAAATTACATAAGTATATAATTTAGTCAATGAATAGTTCTTGGTGCATTGTACGTATAGGCACTTGGTAAACGTGCTCTAGACAATTTAACCTCGAATAAGCCATGTTTTCTGCCCTCAAGGAGATAATATTCTAGGAAAGAAGGGACACAAATAACTGCAGTTCAGGAAATATATAATACAGACCACCCCTGAGATGCAGAGAAACAGAAGAGTGAAGCTCTAGCCATAGGGATTAGGAAATATTACAGGAAAGACAGCATTCCATCAAGTATATTTTTCCAGTTCTGATTATGAAAACAATGTGTTTATTAGATAGAATTTGGGAAATGCATACAAATATTTTCTAAAGTAACTAAACAGAATTGTCTTTTAATGCAGAGGTAACTATTGTTGACCTTCTTGTATTTTTCCTCTATATACATACATGTTTGTTCAAAATTATGAACACACGGAATAGAATTTTAAATGTTCTTAATTTATTTAAAATTGTACTCTGATCATTTTTCTTTGTCATTAAGTTCCTATAAGATATTATTTGTTAATCACTAGTAATAGGAAATAGCTATATTCTCTATTTCCAAATGCATACACCCCAACCTAATCGTGAGAAAGCATCAGAGAAACCAAAATTAAGGGACATTTCTACAATACAACTGGCTAATATTTATCAAAATGATAAGTTCATGAAAAACAAAGAAATATGGAGGTATTGTCCTAAATTGGAGGAGACGAAGGAGTCATGACAACTAGCTGCAACGTAGGATTCTGAATTAGATCCTAGACCAGAAAAAGGACATGGGCAGGACAATTGGTGAAAGTCAGGCATGGTCTATTCATTTGTTAATAGTATGATATAAGTGTTAACTTCCTCATTTAGATAATAGTATTACAGTTAAATAAAATGTCAATGCTGGAGAAGATGAGTGAGGAATGTATACATATAGAAACTCCATGAATTTTCTTGCAGCTTTTTAAAATAAGTCTAATGTTATTTCAAAGCAAAAAGTAAAAGAAAAAAGTAGATAAAGATTGAAAATTTAAAGAATAAATATGATTTCATGGCACTACAATGTTTCATTATTTGAATATATCTTAATATAACCAACCCTCATTATTGATATTTATTTTGTCTTTTCTTTTTGGTATTAAAATAATAATGCCTTGCTGAAATGAAAGATATTCCAATAATGAAAATGTGATGGAGAAGAAAAGATAAATTCATACATGGAAAAGAAATAATCTCAGGAAATGTGTGAAGAAGGAGCAACCCAGGCACGACTAAAGTATTATATGGAGTGAAGTTTCACAGAAGAGCAGGGCCTTCTGGGAAAGAAACTGTAGATCACCACAGTGGTCAGATGGGGCTATGTGACAGAGGACCTTAAGGTCAATGGCTTTGTACTTCAGCTGAGAGTTGGGGGACTGGGGGTTTGCTTTGGGATAATGTTTTTTTCCACCAGACTCCCTCTTTTATCTAACGTAATACTTGTGATTTTTTTCAAAAGGATGTCAGAGGCATTTAGGAATACAAAAATGTTTATGAGAATAACATTTAAGGAACTTAAGACTCTGAAAATAAAACCATTTACTAAGCCTATGAAATAAATATCAGTTACTCATTTCAACTTAGATGGTGAATATTTGAAAATCTGGCCTTTAACAAGCTGACAACCAGCTGACAGTGTCAGCCAGAAATAGACCTGCAATCACTTGCCTTTGATAACATGTCCAGAAAAATGTTCGTTTTTTACAAAAATTGAATATAGATAGATGAAATAGTAATAAGGAAGTACCCTTTACATAGATGAGATACATTTAATAATATTACTTATCTTTAACCAGCACCTTACATATTATAAATCATAAATTTGTAGTGTAACCTAAATTTTGAGAGACATGAGCTCAAGGATAGCTATTTTGAAGCCTATTACTCTAAAAGTTTAACCTTTATTTAAAATTCTATGAGTTAGTTTCAAGTCATAGAAGCAAATTTTATCTGTTAGATAAATATTATATAAATAGATACCTCTTCCACTGAATTATTCTTGATTGAATTTCTTAAATTGCAATTGGGTTTCCTGTTCATTAACATCAAAAAAATAATACAGAAAATTCCTTTAGTCAATTGGTATTTAGTATAGAGTTAGCAGTTCAACAATAGGTGATGGGGAATACTTAAATTTTATCAACAGTTTCACAGTACACGCATTCACCCTTAACCACATCATTCTCTTTCTGTGCATAGGGTGTTTGAAAATCTTATCATAGCAGAAATCAGGTGATACACATGAAAGATACACTTCATATATCTTTCCCATAAGTTTCCCATTCTTTTCTCCAGGGAGACAGATTTTAATGCATGATTATCTTTATAGGAAGAGATTATATAATTGCCTACTTAGTTGGTTTTGCAGTTCTGGGCAAAACTGCTGCCACCCCAAATGTTCCAATTATCAATAAAGGATGGCCTTTATAGGCCTACTGAGATGCAGTTAACTGTCGTCTAAGAATTATTCCCAATGTCAGTGCTGAAGCCCACCAATCAAAGGTCACCACAGTGTGTATTCTCCCTTAATGCAACACAGGGGTGGCAGCAACTTTGTTGACTTCCAGGGGTGGGAGTTCCTAGTGGTCTTTGGCTGGTGGGCATTGACTTCTGCTAGTAATTTATCAGAGATTAGTTTTCTCAAACAAAGTCAAACGGTCTGGAGGTTTGAATTAGAAATAAATAATAAAGGTTTATTCAAGCGTCTTGAAGTGTGCAAACTGGCAACACAGCTAGGCAAAAACCCAGAAGTGTTCCGAAGAAGAAAGAAAAGTTAAAAGTTCTTACAGTAAGAAGTACATTCTTAAGAATTAACAGACACCCAACAACAACAATAAAAAATGCAGTTAAAAAATGGACAGAGAGCCTGAACAGGCATTTCTCTAAAGAGGACATGTGGATGGCCAATAAATATATGAGAAGATGCTCAATGTCACCAATTATCAGAGAAATGCAAATTAAAACCACAGTGAGATATGACCTCACACCTGTCAGAATGGCTGTCATCAATAAATCAACGAACAAGTGCTGATGAGGATGTGGAGAAAAGGGAACCCTTGTACACTGTTGGTGGGAATGCAGGCTTGTGCAGACACTGTGGAAAATAGTATGGAGGGTTCAAATGGAACTGCCTTATGACCCAGTGATTCTACTTGTGCGTGTGTGTGTGTATGTGTGTGTGTGTGTGTGTGTGAAGAAACCTGAAACACTAATTTGAAAGAATATATGCAGCCCTATATTTATTGCAACATTATTAACAATATCAAAGATATGGAAGCAACCCAAGTATCTATCAATAGATGAGTAGATAAAAAAGTAGTGGTACATATATACAATTGATTATTACTTGGTCATAAAAAATGAGTACAATCTTACCGTCTGAGTCAGCTTGGCTGGACTTAAAGGGTATTACGCTAAGAAAGAAACTAGAACCTTGACCTGGAGAGTAATAAGGAGATACTGTGTTAAATTTAGTGCCAGTAATATCTGAGAGGTGTTTAGGATGACATCGTCCTTCTCCAGACATCCAAGTGCAATAAAGAGAGATCATCTGATCAGTATAACATCATGGAGTATATGGGGAAACAAATATTACAGTATGTCTGCAAATGACACAGCTAAATAAAAAACACACTAGTCTCAGAGTCAGAAAAAAGTGATTTTATTCCAGATTTCCATATCAACTACTAAAGTGAGTTTGGGCTAGCAGATTTTCCCTCTGACCCTCAATGTCTTTGTTGGTATTGTTACGGAAAAATGAAGGGACCAGACACTGAGGGGTTAGGAGCACGATCTTTATTTACGTGCACAGGCCCAGAGGAGACAAACTCCAAATTCTGAGCCCAGAACAATAGCCCCACATTCCTTTTATGCTGGGCTAAGCAGGGGAGGGTATTGGGAGGAGTAGTATAGATTTGGCACAAAGGGGCTTACAGAAGTGGGAGAGAAACATTTACAGCATTAGTCAGGGCAGATAGCGTCTCAACACCTGCAGTAGGGCAGATAACATTTCATTTCGTCCTTGGTGTCGGCCCTGACTCCCTCTACATTCCCCTCTGTGGGTGCTTAGACAGCGCTTTCGTCTGTCTCTGCACCCAGAAATGGGGTCCTCTGCTCCTGTTGGGTCTAGTCCTGGAGATGGTGACAGGTAGCGTTGGCTCGGCGACGGTCCACTCCTCCTCCCCGTCTTGGCAGGTCCTTCGCAGCTTTAGGGCTGAGATTCGGCTCTGGTCCCTGTTCCGGTCCCGGGTTGGTTTCCTCAGGGTCAGCGGTGGCCTTGGCTCTGGTTTGATGGATCCATGGAGTAATACCTGCAACTTTTAAGGTGGTGGGGGTAGTTAACAGTATTAGGTAGGGCCCAAGCCATCTGGGTTGGATAGACTCTTTTTTCCAGTCTTTTACCCAAACATACTGCCCTGGCTTATGGGAGTGGGCTGGCCCCCCTGTTGGCACTATTTCTTGCCCAAGGTGGGCCTGCCTGACTCTCTCTAACTCTTGACCTAGGGCTTTGAGGTAGGAGGCTTGGTGGGCCTCCCCTAAGGTGGTGAAGTCTGTGGTAGTAGGGATTTGGGTTATAG
>PVJD01009004.1:0-60676 GCA_004026545.1 Mormoops blainvillei
GGAGTAATAAGAGAGAGAAAATCAACCCCACAGGGTTGGGTGACCTGGACCCTCTATGGGCACCATTACCCAAAATCCCACTGATGTTGCCACTTCCACGCCCTGTATTGTGCTGTCTCCTCTTCCTTTCCCCTTGGCTGCTCCACGTCTTGCCCATTTCATTGGCTTCCCCAGCTCTGCTGCCTCTGGGAATTCTTACTGAGACTGTAGCTCTGCCTTACTTACCATGTGCTGTCACTCCCTGTTCGCCTCACAGCTGAACCTTCCATTTGGAGAGCTCGAATGTTCAAACCCCAGCTCTGCAACTCTTAAATGCCAGGCCAGTTAAATGCTCTGAGCAGCGGTATGACGGGATGAATGCGGGGCGCACACCCAGCACAGGTGGGAGCTCTCTGCCGCCACATTGCCCACTCATTTGCCCTGTGAAGGCAGCGTCTGGTAGGAATCAGGGCTTGGAGTCAGATAATTAGAAACAGGAATGTCATCTCTGGGAATGGTCCCTAAATTCTCATAGAGCAGTTGGCACAAGTGTTCACAGAGGGGCTTGCAAAGCCCCTAATTACAGGTACCATCAAAACAAAAACTCTCGTAAGCAAAAGAGTTTGGACCCTGTCAGAACCCCGAATCCAGGGAACCAGGCCTGCCCACGTGGACAGCACAAACACAAATGAGACTCGAGGAGGGAAAGGTCCTGTCCTCAGCACACTACCCCTGTGTAAGGGGCGGGTACACCATCCTTACCACCAGCATTCACTGCATTTGTATCAGCTGACTCTTGGTTTCAGGAAAACTACTCGTGAGGGAAGGGGATTTAGTGGACGTAAAAGCCCAGGATGGAGCTTCCGGTGCAGCAGGGTCTAAGGGTTCAAGTGTAGTCACTGGAGTGGGTTTCTCTCCGTGTTTCTGCTCAGCACCCTTCAGCGTTTGCTTCAGATCTAGGTTCTCTGTGGAGGCAAGATGGCAGCCTCAGCAACATCTGCCTGGACCGCGCGCGGTGGCCAGGGGGTGCGACACCCTGCCTGGACAGGGCCTGATGACGCTGACCGAAGAAGAGGAAGGATTTGAAACAAGCGGAGATTAGAAAAAGGGGGAGTGGATTCTGGGGAGATAAGCAATCAATGTTTACCATCAGAGCCGACTTTACACGAGGTAGCCATTGTTCACTCTGCTAATTTACAGATGAGGAAACGGCCTCAGAGAGGAAAAGCCACTCTCACAGTTCTGAAGGGGCAAAGGCAGGCTTTGAACCCATCTCTGTCTGGCAGCAGAGCCCAAACGCTGAAGGGCTCCAGCAGCCTGCTTTCCAGGCGACATCTGCTAGAACTCAGGCTTGGTGCCACATAATTAGGATGAGGACAGCGTTTCCAGGAGGCCTTCCTGGACACCCTTTCAGACAGCCTGACAGCTGACACTTGGCAGCATTGGCTTTAAGTAAAACCACACTCGGAGCAAACTCGTCTGGGACTATCTGGAGAGACAGAAGGGCTTGGAGACAGCAGCCATGGCCCGCACGTCTGACCTCAGACTGGCCAGACCTGGAGAAAGAAAAGGCTCCATGCTCACAGGGCTTCATGGGGTCATTCTGAATAATGGTAAGTAACATTTATTGAGCATTTTACTCATGGCAGGCACAGTTCTAGGTCCTCAGCGTGTCTTAACTTCCTTAATCTTTTCAGCAACGCTCTAAGGTTGGAACTGTAGTTCATCCCCATTGTTGAGTTGTGGAAACTGGGGCACCATTTGGTGTGGGCTCAGAGGAAGTGCTCTGAGTACATCCTCCTGTCTAACACCATTGCCGTTGGAGGAGCTTTAAGCCTCGGATTCTGTGTGTCTCTCCAGCACTCAATTTTCCCATCCACAGCTCTTGCCACCTCTCAAAGACTCAATTTCTAGCACACCACAAAACCAGCACATTCTATTCCCTTTCTTTTCATCTCCTCTTACTCCACTCAAAGAAACAAAGGCTAGAGTTTGGAAGAGGGACATCCTGTACTTAAACTCATGGGCTCACATTCAAGTTACCAAGAGAAAAGTCCACTTCAGTGCCAAGGGACATCAGCATTCTAGAAAGATTGCTGACTTTGGAGCCAACTAGATCTGAATTCCAATTCTGGCACTGCTACCATGGATTATGATGTAAAAAATGCCTCCAAAAATTATTCAGTGTCAATTTTCATAATCTTATGCAACAAAAATGTCCATGTCTATAAAATGGGAGGCATGGGGGCTATCTCAAAGAGTTGGTGGATGAATGGAATGAGCCAACATTTATAAAGTGTTTAGCATCAAACCTGAATATAGTAGGTGCTCAAAGATAAAGATAATTATATTATTGGCATGAAATTGTCTAAGCTTACCAAGTTAATGAAGACAGAGCTCAGATTCAAACCCAAGTCTCATAGCCAACAAAGCAATACTTTTCATTATTACTTTTCATCTTACAACTAAAGCTAAAGGTAATGAAACGAATGATTCATTTATGTCTATTTCAGTCCTAGGCACAAAATTGGTGCCAGATAGATCTTGGATAACCCTGTATAGGAAGGACAGATACATGGGTGTGTGGGTGTGGGGGGCAGTGAATGTAAGGGTGAGTGAAGGGGCAAATGGGCAGGGGAGGGACTGGATGGTGACTAGATGGGTGGGTAGGTAGAAAGATGGAAGGATAGGTGGAAGGTTGTTGGATGGATGACGGACTATTGGCTGGGTGAAAGAGTAAATTGGTAGGTAGTTAGGTAGAAGAATGAAAGTATGGAAAGGTGGGTAGATGCTTGAATGCTTGGGTGGGTAAGTGAATGACTAAGTGGAACAGTAGATGGGAGGACAGATAGAATACTGTTGACAGAAATACAGGCAAGTGTCTCTGGCCTCCTGGCTACCTCCTCCCAGCTGTCTTTTCTAGTGGAAAGTTGAAATCATGGACCCTGGGAAGACATTTCCCTGTGTGGTCTGTTAATAGAGGCCCAGAAAGGCCAGCTGAGGCTGTCAGCTCACCTCCCACCAGGACCCTGTTATTAGCCATGCTCCCCCACCCTGCCCTTGGGTAGAAGTATGAGCTGATGGCCACTGAGAAGCTAGGCCCACCCAGGCCCCTCATTAAGCCTTATTAACCCACAGAGGGGGAGAAAGAAAGGGAGGAGAACTTTCTCCCAAAGGTCAGCAGTTGGAAAAAGAAGGTACAGATGTACTCGGGGGTGGTCGTCTATTCTCAGGCCATGAGGAATGCGGAAGTTTGGCCCAACCTGCTCCACCCCCATCTTGTAGACTGGGAAACCAAGGCTCATACAGGAGAGACAAGGGGCACACACAGAAGTCAGGACAGAGCCAGGTTCAAACCCAGGCCTCCCAACTCACAGATCACAGCCTAGTTGTTCCCTGAAATCTACAACCTCAAGATCAACACTGAAGAGGGAAAATAATTAGCATGAATAAGACTCCTACTGTATGCTAAGCCATTGACCAAGTGTATTCTGTTCATGAAATCACTGGTCTTCTCTGTGTCCCCACAGTTAAAATGGAAATTACTTACCCTCTCATTGATTTCACATGTGTTTATTAAATATCTACTATGGGCCAAACACTGACCTGGGTGCTAGGAATACAGCACTAACTAGTTAACCAAGGTTTCCACCCTCACAGAGCTTACCTTCTTGGGGAAAGAGACAATAAACAAATGGATAAATAAAATATACTATGAAGAAAATAAAATTGGGATACTAGATGAACAGCGACGGAAGGAACCATCTCATCATTCTTCTGATGAGATGGTTGGGGAGGGCCTTTCTGAGAAGGTGGTCATGGCCAAGGTGTTTATTTGTCCATCAAATCCATTCTCCACTTACATGTATGTGTTTGGAACTCACAAGTGGCTGCCCAAGCAGTGAGGAGTATCGCTTCTGGACCCAGGCTTTCAGAAGTGGGTGAGCTTCCTCCACCTTCTCTTTCCTGTTCCCCTGGCTGGATGCAAGTGACAGCAAGGCACCAGGTTGGAGGAGCCTGGATCCCTGCATCACCACATGGAGGGCAGCCACCCATTGCACTGATACATCCATTTCATAAGTGAGAAATAAGCAAGTGTGCTTGCATCATCACATGTTCAGGGTCTTTTTGTTGTAGCACTTTAGCCTAACCTAAGGCATATCATGATGTTTGAACTGAGACCCGAAAGACACATGACAAACTGGGTTAATGCATTGCAGGTGGACAAAATGGCAAGGGCAAATGTCTCAGGGTGGGACCGAGCTTGGCATAGGGGAGGAACAGAAAAGATATCAGTGTGGCCAGAATGAACGGCACAAGAGGTGAGACATGCAGGCAGTGGCCTCAGTCAGGAGTCCAGATTTTGGGGGAAGCCACTGTGAATGCGGCCATAAGCAGGGAGGAATTCCAACATTTTGAAATGATCCTTCTGGCTCCTGTGCAGAGATGAACTGGAGGGAGGCAAGAGTGGACATGGGACCAGAGAGAGTTGGTAAAGTCATGCTGGCAGGTGATCATGGTGGCCTGGACGAGGCAGGGGGAGTAGAGGGGAAGTGAAATGAATTAATTCAGGAAATATTTCAAGGGGCTTGTCGATGCATTGGTTGTGGAGGTCAAGGGATGTGAAATGATCCACAAGCCATTAAACAAAATCTAATGCAGGAGTCAACTGATATTAGTATATACTTTAGGCATATCTTTTCAGGTCACAGCCTCCCTTTCCTAAGAACCTTCCACCCATGGTAATTCTGCTTAGTTCACAAGCTGATCCCTCCCCTGTGGCTAATTGGACCAGAGATGGGCCTCCCATTGGGGCTCAGCCAATCAGATCATCCTGGCTGTCGGCGGTATGGCTGAGGTGGGAATGGGGCCAGGCCCCTGGGCTCTCTACTTAATAATGACCTGTAGGGGGGTGGGCTGGGTACGTATGAGCCTAGAAGCTGAGAAAGAATGAGCTCTCCCAGGGCCACACACCCACCCATCCCAAAGGAGAAGAAGCATGCAGCTGGAAATGGAGCCAACCCCGCTCCACCAAAGCTGGAATTACCACCGGCTGAACAAGGGGAGGCTCGCTTTCGCGGAGTCCTGGCCTGGCGATCTCCCAGGGCAAAGGAAGGGAAAGACTGGCCAGACTTCTGCATCCCAGGCTGGGAGCATGACTGCTGGAATATGTTTCTGGGAAGGAGGAGGAAGCTCCATTTTCCCTGTTTGTCAAGTGGCTGAGTGTGGCAGATCACATTTTCCAAAAATGGCCACAACACTATTTCCATTCCCACATGCTTTTCCAGAACACTGCCACTCTCATCCACCAAGCGGGGGAGTGTATCTCACCTCCTCTGGAAACTGGCCGGGACTTGCGACTGACGTGTGAGAATGCAGCAGATAGGATGCTGTGTGGCTTCCAAGGCTGGCTTAGAAAAGATAATGCAGCTTCTCCCTGGCTCTTGGTCTTGGGACATACCATGGGAACCCAGTGGCCATGTTATGAGGAAGTCCTGGCCCCATGGAGAAGCCAGATGTAGATGTTCAGGCCAACAAACTAACTGAGGTTAAGTGTGCAGGTCTTAGAGCCTGCATGGGTTCAAATCCATTGCCCTCAGTGAGTTCTTTCACCCTGGTTTCTTCACCTGTAAAATGAGGATGACAATAATAATACCTCCTTCCTTGTTTTGTCAGGAGCCTATGACTTCATTCATTTAAGCACTTAGAACAGTGCCAAGCACTTAAGTGATGACTAAACCTGATCTAGTATTAAAGCAGGAGCAATCACTACAGAGTCCTTGACCAATACCTGGCGTGGCACAAAATAGGTGCTCAGTAAATGGCAGGGAAACGGCTGCCCTTTCTCTTATATGTATCACCACTCCCCCAGCATGGTATTTATCTACTTGTGTGACCATTGTCCCTGTCCTCCACCAAAATGAGCACCATAAGGGCAGGGACTATGTCTGTTTTATACCCTGCTTTATCCCCAGAGTCCAGAGCAGTGCCTCACACATGGTAGGTGCTCAAGGAATATTTGTTGAATCAATGCATTTCTATTCTAATTTTTAGTTCCATGTACACAGCAAGTGCTCAATCAATGTTGGTTCTCCTTACCCCTACCAACTTCTTCATCCTACCAGCCCCATTTCTGCCTGCTCTAGGAAGCCCTTCTGGTCCTCACCACATTCAGTGATGGCCCTGTGTCCCTAGGGTATTAGCCACCAAGGCCAAGTTCTCCATTGACCTCCTCAGCCCACCTCTCACCCTGCCTGGTATGTGTGTCATGCCAGGACTTGGAGACTAGAGGCAGCCCAGAGAGAAACCTGGCTTCCCTGCCCAGCCCCAGCCCCAGCCCCAGCCCCAGGCCAGACACACTCTTGCCTCTGGACAGACAACGGAGATTTCCCACATTGCTGAGGGCCACACAGTCAGACGCCACCAACTCCTTCTCCCCCAACTCCTCCTGGCTGTAAGCGCTGCAGTCCCACCGGGACCAGAGCCATCCCCGTGTGTGATTCCAACATCTGCAATGCTTTCCCCTCTCCTTGTAGACCTCCTCCTCCAAATTCCTCCTGCTTCATTATTAGTATATATAAAAAATAAGAAAATTAAGCTGTCTTAATCATTTTCCATATTAGCTGACAGCCGGCTCCCATATGCCTGGAAGTGAGACCATTTCTCCCATGCCCCCCTCCACTTTTCCAACACAGCTAACCCCAAACAAGGCCCAGTTGTCAAAAACCCTCAGTCTTGGAGTCTCCACAACCCTGTCACCTTGGGGTACCATCTGGTTGGTGTGACCTGAGTCATAAGCAAAGGATGAAGGTTCTCTTACGTCCCCCGTAAGCGCAGACATCAGGGTTGGGCCGATCAATTTCCAGCATTATCACACATGAACTGGAAGTCTCTATTTCTGCATTGTCTCTTTCCTCCAGCCCAGAAACGGAAGGGACAAAATTTTGGAGCAGACAGATATGAGCTCCAACTCCAGCTCTGCCATTTACCAACTGTGTAACTTTGGGCAAGCCACTCAACGTCTCTGAATCTCAGTTTCCTCACCCGTAAAATGGCAGAAACAATAGCACCAAATTGTCAGCGTTGCACCAAGGAGTCAAGAAGACCGTGATGACAACAGTTAACATCTGGAGAACATTGCTGTATGCCAGGTGCTGAGCCAGGCCCCTACCTATGTACACAACAACCTGCTTAACAGGCAGGGAATGAAGAGGCTGAGAGACTGGGGATCTCTCCCAAGGACAAGCAGCAGGGAGGTGGAGCAGCTGGGATTCTAACCGGGGCATCCTGACCCCAGAGCTTACATCTTTAGGACCCATCCTGGTGCTGGCCTGCGGCAGGTGCTCCATTTCTGCTCACCCCTCTCCCACACAGCTTCACGTGGGTCTTTCCCTTTCTCTTGGCCTTGAACCTGGACACCAGGGATTGGCAGCTTTGCTGTGTCCTGCCCCACCCACTCACCCAGCTCCACAGCTAGGCTGTGGGCATCAGGGGATTAGGTAAGGGTGAATTGTCCATGCATGGGTGACTCAGTTGGGCCCAACTCCACCCTGGCTGTTCATCAGAATTGCCTGGGAGCTCTAAAGAGTGTAGACCTGTGCCCCATCCCCAGAACTGAAGAAAGAAGTCCTGAGTTGAACTTAAACTAAACATGTGAAATATCACGCCAAAGGAGATAACCTCTTTTTCCAGACCTCAAACTTGGGGATTATTTTTGTTTTTCCTTAATTGTAAACCAAACTAATCATTAAAAAAAAAAAAAGGAGCCAGTTAATAATAGAAACCCCAAATACATCACCTAGAACTTAATAAAAATATTCCAAATAGGACTTGCTTAAAATAGCCACCCCTTCTTAGATTACTTGTATTGACATTGACATGTCAGAAAGACTTCTGCTATTTCCTCTACACCCTTGGTCCGAACCCTGGTTGTTCTAGTTTCTCTATATTAAGTATTCTTTCCGATCCAGACACTTTACATATCTAATTTCTCATCCTTTCTATACCCCTTTGATGGAGGTATCACTTTTCTCCATTTTACAGATGAGGAAATTGAGGCTCAGGGTGTTTAAATGATCCATAAGAAACGGGACTGGATTTAAATCCAAGTCCCAGATGCAGCGCCCTGTTTTCCTAATGCAACCTCCACATGACTCTCCAGGAGGCCCCTGCCCTGCAGTCCTGACCCATAACCCACGAACCCTCCCTCCCCGGGCCAGACTGGCCCCTGTGCTGAGAGGCGGCATCATGCCCAGCTGCCTGGGGTCAAATCCCAGCCCGGCTCTTCACTGACCATGACCCTTGGATAAGCCCTTCACCTCCTCAGCTTCTGCTTCCTCCCATGTTCAGCAGAAATACTATGCCCCACGTATTAAGGCTGTTCCGGAAAATGAAGCAGTCATGTACGTAAGAGGGTTAGAGTGTTAGTACACGCAGACCTAGAGAAAGGCCTGAGACTGAAATTCTACCTCCATAGGCAGAGGGCAGAGAGAGACCCAGGCAAGAAGCAGGCCACTCCAGCCTGGCGACTGACATAGTTTACTAAGGGAAACTTACATACGAGACACGTCTTAGGTGGCTGCAAGACAAAATGATTCCCACATAAAGGGGGGGATAGTCATGGGTGCTAGTAAGTGAATGCTACCAGGTATGGAGATTACTTTACATGCTTGACCGGGTCAGGACAACGAGCTGTTCCAGGAACCAGCACATAGAAGGAGGTAGGGGAGGGGTGCTGATTGATGTCAGAATGAACATCAATTACGATCAGCCTCTAAGAAGGGTTTGTAGAAAGCATTATCCATTCTGGTCTGGGTCACGTCATGGAACAGTCTTTCCTCCACGCAGAGTGGCTAGAATTCTTATTGTACTTCTAAGTCCCTAAGTGGGGGGTATACAACAAGTGCTCAAGAATTCCTCACTTGTGGTAAAAGAAAGACTTGGAACAACAAAAACAAGAGACTAGCAAGAAATATTACAAAGTTTTGGCAGTAGTCCCTCCACGAATGAGATTATGGGTGACTTTGTTGTCTTCTTTGTGATTTTTCCCCCAAACTCTCAGCTTGGAAGAATATTATACCATGTTTCTCTATGAACTATGAGATGCACTGTCAACTGAATAGCATCGCTTTAGAGGAAAGAAGGAAATCCTACCACATGAAACTGTAAGACTTCTCCAGATTTTAGAAAAGTTAAAGTCTATGAGGGAAAGTGTCTTAGAATCAAAGAAATACATTTGCAATAAAGTCTGAAGTGGAAGAGAAGGATAAAATTTATTTTTAAAAGGAAAAAAGAGGATATGATGAAAATTTTATAACTTTTCAGAACCCTGGAAAGTCAGCTTAATCCTGGTGGCACACACCTGATTTGCCTGGGTTACTTGAAACTAAATAAAATACCTGGTCTGTTTGGGTCCTAATGCCCCAGCATCTTTATGCTGGGACCTGGAGGTCTGTAAGCTAACAGGGCAGATCCTTGAAACTGTGTTGGAATCACTTCCTTCTCACTTTTTGTCTCATCTTGCAGATAAGAATCCTGAGTCCACAGAGAGGGGTCATTAGGACCCTCCCACTTGAGTGGTATGAACAGCTGATTGCTTCCTTCATCCCAAAGGGTCTTCGTCATCTGCTGCCCCAACCCTTCTCCTCATCTTCCGGTCTGCCTGGAGCTGTTTCTTCCTTTCCTTCCTAAGGGAGTGTCCCCTGTTCTTCATTAAGGAGGCTCTGTATTTTCCTCTCTTTGAGTACTGCATTCTATTGTCAGCAAATAAATTTAAATAGAAAAGATAAACCCAAAATTAAACTGGAAAACAGAAAATAAATAGGAAGAGGGTGGGTTGAGTGTCAGCCTGCTCTCACAGTGAAGGGGGTGGGGGCTGAGCCCCCTTTCCCATGTCTCAGAAATGGAGATCAGAGTACCCACCTCCTGGGTGCCATGAGGACTAGCTGAGAAACACATGCAATGCACCTTGTGCAGAACATCTAAGTGGTCATTACCGTCTGGAGTTACTAGGCACTCATGCTGCTCTAGATTTTGAGACAATTGTGTGGAGAAAGTGTCAAGGGACCTTCAGCTGGCATTTCCCAACCAAAGGGCCATTTTATTTTTATTTTTTAATTTAATCTTTATTGTATTTTTTTTCCATTACCATTTAGTCCCCTAATACCCTCCTCCCCCCAGCAGTCCCCACACTGTTGTCCATGTCCAAAGAGCCATTTTAAAACATGCTGTCAGATGTCATTTTTTAATAGGTGCAACTTTAAAAGCTTTCCTCCACCTCCTTCTACCCTGATCCTGCTCTTCACAGCTGAGAATCTTATGATTCTCCAGCTCTAAAACTTCCCAAAGCTCCTCATTGTCTACAAAACATAGCTCAACACAATCAGCTTCAGAACCCTCCATGATAGAAGCCATGAAGGTTTCAAATTTCAATTTTCATCCTCAACCTTCCTCTCACCCTCTGCCCTCCAGCCACACAGAGCTGCTCCTTGGTCCCCGAAAGGGACATCCACTTTCTTTTTCCCTCTAAATGGAAGTCACGAGCAGAGAGCCTTAGCTACAGCCACACCATTGTTACTGGTCAGAGTGAAACCCTTCCTTTGTTTTATAATTTGTCCCCTTCATGTTCCATGCCTACTCTCATCCTTCTCCATCTCAGGACCCCCTTGGATGCATGTGGTATATGTCTTTAAGTATGCATGTGTCCTTGAGAATATGCAATGTTGCTTTCTGTATGTATGTTGTTAATAATATTGTATCTTGCCTTTTTCACTCAACACCATTTTAAGATTTGCCGCCACGTGTGTGTAGCCATTGCTTCTAACTCCTGAAAAGTCTGCCACAGCTGGCATCCTCCATGCTTTACAGGCCTATTCCCCTGGTGTTGGAGGCCTAGGTTACTTCCAACTCCCCACAATAAACCTCTGGACCACTGGTCATGCAAGAGAACTTAACAAAAGTTTCTACTTCTTGCATAAGCCAGTTATCATTTAGTGACAAACGGCAGATGCATAACTCAAACACAAGGACAAAAGGTAGATCTATTAGCCAGAAGAAAGCTTTGAAAGAAGGGGCAGCATTTATGAACTTTTCTCACGTGCCTGTCTCTTATATTAGGACACAAAATATCTTCCCCAGAACCCTCCCAGCAGCTTCCCCTTACATCCCACTGGGCAGACAAGAGCCACATGGCCGCTCTAGAATATAAGGAAAGTGGGAACGCCAGTAGTAGGTTTTTATATTCAGCCTCACCCTTGGCATAAAATCTCAGCTCCTGCCCCCTGCCCAGCCTGATCTATTTCACTCTCCCCCCAGGTTGTGGGTTCCAACCATACCAGTCCTTCTTTGGTCCCTTAAACACATCAGTTATTTCCTGCATTTGTTGCTGTCCATTCAGCTGCTCTTCTATTTCCATGGGTCTCTGTTTGGCCAGCAGTGTCTCTTCCTTTAGGTCTGTTTTTGTGTCATCTCTCCAGAAAGAATAATCTTGACCCACCTGTTATTTTATCATCACAGTCTATATCCGTCTCAGCACCTGTGAGTCTGCAATTCTTTGATTCCTATATTTACTGGTTCATTGGCTTTCCCACTAGACTGTAAGCTCCCTGAGGGCAGGAACTGGGTCTGATTCACAGGGAGCCTCTGTGCCTGGAAGAGTAAGTGAGATGAAGTAGGGCTCAAAAGATATTTGGGGAAGGAGGAAGGAAGGAAGAAAAAGAGGAGGGAGGGGAGAGAAATAGGGGAGGCAGGAGAAAGTTCTAAACTACCCACCACACCTTCTGTGCTCCCACCCAAGAAATAGTTCAGATCAGTTATCAAGTCTCCAGCAGGATAGCTCAGAACTGCTGCTTCTAGAGCAACGGAAATTTGCCAGCTGCAGAATCAAAATGTGAAAATGCCTAAAAGTTCTTTGGGAGCGGCAACCATGGTTTGGTTACTCTTTTAACTTTGGAGTGTGCACAGAGTGGACCTGAATGGGTGCTCAATATGTTTCATGAAAGCTTTGAATGGCATTTACCTTAAGGAATTCTAAGATCGTCTTGTCTCGCTATCCCCATTAAATGTGACAAGGAGTTCTGATCCCCTACCACACAGCTTCTGTCAACCTAAGGTATCCATGCTGGAAGGAGGGACTGGCGGCCACCTCCACTTGATGGGGATTGCCCAGCTGCCCTCACTATCCCTGCAGCCCTAAACTTCCCAGGTGACCCCGGCGGACCAGCCTGTCCTAGCAGTGGGAGCATATCCCTTGTTATGAGCAGTCTGCAGGAGGATGTCTCACTGCCTTTGCTAGCACATAGTTAATCCCCCAGGGGGCTTCCTCTAATTAAACCCCAAACCACAATTACAGTTGTATCAAAGCATATGCACATGGTGCTGCTTATAAGGGACAGATTTACAAGGCGTTAACAACTCCAGAGGCAGTCTTGCCCCAGCAGCAAGTGCTACAAATCACCAAAATTGGAACCAAATGAATCACTGGGGCTCCAGATATAATATCCAGGGAGGCCTGCTGGGTGGTTCTAAGAAACGTATTTGAAACACACTAAATAATGCTCCTGCCACAGGGCCTTTGCACTTGTGGTTTATACTTAAATTGCCTAATCTTTGACCAGTAGTAAGCTCTTCAAGTTGGCTCCTGAGTCCTTTTAACATGTCTCCATTAGTCTTGATTTGAGTAAAATTGCTATGTGGTATGAAAAAATATTCCAGGCTTTTCTTCCTGTCTTTCATTTCCTACCTCAGACCCAGAACGGCCATTTCACCAAAGTGTCTTCTTCCTGTTGAATGGTATTTCAGACCACTATCTGAATGCTAGGGATGTTCACTGTTACTGGTTGGGTCCTTATTTCTAGCCCTTGTCAGTGGACAGAAAGCTGCAATATATGTGCATAAAGTAACTCCTGAGTTCACACTGGTATTTTCCATTTTAACTAAGAACGTAGGTTGCTTATTAAACTTCTTCTCAATATATTTGTATTTTTTTCTTACACACTGAGGATTCTAGTTCTTAATGGCACACGGGATGACAGCAACAGTCCATAATTGGTCATTTGCATGATCCCAGGCTACACATACAACAGTCTTAAATTAACAACGTTAATACTATCACCATTACTGTAATTACTGGGTACAGATTAAACATTTTTTGCATGTTTTTAAGTCCCCATTTTTAAGTGCACACACTCAGGCAGCAAAGCCTTTAATACTGTATGCTCTTCCTTTCAATCATCACCTAGTCTTAGTTCTGCAGGGGAGTGTATATGAGTGCTTACCACCGGTCTTTATTTTGACATCTCTTTATTCATTTTTGTTGTCTGAAGTTCCTTTCGAATAGATTTTTCAGAGAAGGCTAATGAAAACAATATTCCCTGAATTTTTGTATGTTGTTACCAGTTTGTGCCCTTTGTATGTGAAAGTCAGCTTTGATGGATACAAAATCCTTGGTTATTTTCTTTCCTTGAGGATCTTAAATATGTGGCTCCATTTTCTTCTATCGTAAGGTGTTCCTTTCAAAAAAATCTGGTGACAATCTAATAGTCTTTCTTTATGAAAGGACTTTTTTGGCCTGGTCATCTAACTTTTGTTTATTTTTTTTTAAAGTAAAGTAATTTTTCTGGAATATGCCTTGGTCAATCAAGGCCAATATTGTCAGGTATGTAGTGTTCTCTTTCAGTGCATGATTACAATTTTGTTTTTTGATTCCGGAAAGCTTCCTTGAATTGTAGTTTTTAATATTTATTCTGTTTGATTTTTTTCCTTTGATTTTCCCTGTTATGTACTCCTATTAGCCATATGATGTGTCTTCTTTGCCTAACAATGTGTTACTTTTTCTTGAAAAAACATTTAAAAAAAAATTCTTTTTATTTAAAAACATCCTCCTTTTCACCTTCTCTTTCTCATAAGATATAATTTATTGTGTTGATTCACTCTGTTCCTTATAGTCTAGACTTTATTTTTTAAAATGATGTTCCTTTTATTTCTAAAGATAATTTCTGAATTTTCCTTAATGTATTTTAGCTCGTTTGGAAAGAGTACATTGCAGTTCTAGTCTACTTTATGACTATGTTTCTCTGGAGTGCTTTCATTATCTGTAGGGAAATTACTGTCTGGATGCTTTTTTTAAAAAATAATAATTTTGTATGGGAATTTGACCCTGATAATTTTCCGAGGCTCATTTTTATGGTAAATTAGTTTACCTGGACATTTTAGGAGGAGGCCATTTAGTATAACCCCACAATTCAGGTGAGCTTTTCAAAATTCTTAGAGCTCCCTTTTGTGTTGTTTTTGTATAATGTCCAAAAAATATGATGGTTTGCTTTCGGAGACACTCCCGAGTTCTGGGTGGCACCTGATAGCTATTTCTCTCTGACATCAATGTTTCTCTATCTCTCCCTCTCTCCTTCTCTCTCCAAAATCCATAAACATATCCTTAGATGAAGATTTAAAAAAAGGAGTAGAAGGCAGAGAAATAAAAAAACAGGCAGCGTTGGCGGTAACGGTGGTTACCGCTGCCGTTACTGCCATTGTTTTTGAAAAGGGGCTATTAAATGTTTTAAAATAGTTGTCAACGTTTAATGACAGCAAGATTGCAAATACGAGTTCAGATTTCTAAATCCTCTAGAAAAATGGCAGGTTCTACTGACACGGGGCCTACACTTTGACACAGCAACAGTGGGCTGGACTGCACAGTGGTGACTCCACCCAGAGGGTATGTGCACGCTCCAGCTCACCACAGCCCCGTTCAGGCTGGCTTCACTCAATTCTTTACCAACTTGACCCCATAGGTTTTTGAGTTTATCACCCCTGAACTCTGGGGACTCAGGGTGTATTAATTTCCTACAACTGCTGTAACAAAGTACCACAAACTAGGCAGCTTTATAACAAGAGAAATTTATTATCTCCCAGTTCTGGAGACCAGAAGTCTGAAAGCAAGGTGACAGTGGGATCATACTCCCTTCAAAGGCAGTCAGGGAAGATCAGTTCTAGCCTGTCCTAGATTCTGGTAGTTCCTTGGATAGTGGCAGCAAACTCCAGCCTTCACACGGTGTTCTACTTGAGAGCGTGTCTGTGTCCAAATTGCCATCTTTTTATAAAGACAACAGGTACTTAGATTAAGGGCCCACCCTACTCCAGTATGACCTCATCTTAACTAATTATATCTGCAATGACCCTATTTCCAAGTAAGATCACATTCTGAAGTACTTAGGGTTAGGACTTCAACATATGAATTTGGTGCCGGGGGTGGGGAAGGTTGTGTGGGGTGGAATTTAACCCACACTACAGTTCTCCGGTTTCTCCTTCAGAGAGAATCCCAATGAACTCAATGTTCATTGAGACGCCAGAAAAATTCAAACCCAAGCCTACACCTCTCCATGCATTTGTAGGGGGAACATGTTCCCATTGAGAAGGGTAACATGCTATCTGTGTTTCTCCAAGGCAGTTTTGAGGGTCCCTGATCAGCCTGTTGCTAAACCAGATGGGGAGGAATCTCCAGATGAAACTGGTAAGGGAGGGAGAGTGGACAGGCGTGAGCAGCATTCTTTCTGATAAAGTTGGAGCCCATACGAGCTCATGCTGAAAGTCACTCTTACTTCCCTGAGTTTCCTAGGTACAGAGAATGGCCTAGTGAGTCAAAGCCAGAAAAGACAAGCGATCCAGCCAAGGTCACACAGAGAAATGGAGTGAACTGCACCCTCCTGGTTCCAAATCGTGGTCCAGAGTCACCACTTAATATGAATCAGGCCTGAAGTATGGATTCTAGAAGGGAACTTCGGCAGGTCCGTTCCAGGCAGACCCATAACCTTGGTGATGTTTATTTGAAACAATCCTCACTCCCCTGAGCTCAGCACCCAGCCAAACTGCCCAGCTGTGCCCTCTGCCATAATCCAGAGGTACTGTATCACCATGGTATGGTTTGGCCAGATCCACCAACATCTGGTCTTTTATTGACTCCATCTTCCTCTTTTGACTTTTTCCTTTATGTAAATAAATATCTTAAAATGTATTTACTTTAACTCCTTACTTAACATTGTCAACAGGTTCTATACCTTTAAGTGAAATGGCATATAACAAAACCAATTTTACCATGAGCTAATTGATGGAAACAAGAGTTAATTTATTACACCTCATCAATGTTATAACAATGACGTTGAGTGAAATGACATTATTTGAAGACCTGTTATATTTACATAGATATATTTTTAATGTTTAAAAATTATGTCACAACTATAAATAAATAAGCAGTATCTCCCCCTTGTTATGATTAGAATGTATCTGTAAAAGTAAATACTCTAAATTAATGTCATAAAATTCTTGCAAGATGCTCTTGCCTATATGAAAAATTTGAACCTGAGACATGATACCTTTTGTTTAAAAAAAAAAGATAAACAAGTGTTAGAAAGATGTTAAAAACATATTAGCATCTTCTTCAAGTTATCAGCAGAACTAATGAAGAATTGGAAATGCACTAACACTCCCCTATGTGATTCAGGGGTTTTCAGAGCTGCACAGGTGTCCGTGGGGATTACCCACAGTAATCCATCTTCACCTGAGGAAACATTGACACAATGGAAAGAGAACTAGTGCCACTAAGTCACTTCCCTATATAAGTCAGAAGTTGGTGTGTAACAACCACCCCAAAGCTCGGTGGCTTAAAACAGCATTTATACTGTAGCTCATGCAACTTTGGATCAGCCAGAACTCTGTTGATCTTGGCTGGGCTCGATCATGTGACTGTGGGTTGGGCAGGGCTTTGCATAAGGTTGGGCTTGGCCAGGGCACATCAACTGTGGCTGTTATGGTCTGCGTTTCTCGCTTTCTTTCTGTAAGAGCCCAGACACATTCCACTCGTGGAAATGACCATAACTCATGATAGCAGACGGAAACATGAAAAGGCTTCATAATGCATAGGCATGCTGTCATTTCTGCCTTATTTTACTGGCAAAAAAAAAAATCACATGGCTAAGTGCAGAGTCACTTCTTTTGTGGGAGAAAATTGCAAAAGGCATACATACAAGAAGAGGTGAAGAACTGAGACAGATCATTAAATCTCTCACAGTAATGCAATCTCTTGCATTTTACAAATTTCCCCATTTGTAAAATAATGACTTTAGACTACAGAGCTTTCTAGCCCTTTCACCCTGAGGGCCTCCTTATTGCTCTTCTACAAGTTCCAAATTCTGAAAGGTTTTTATGTCTTAAGCAAATTGCATTTATTAAGGTACAATTTCTTTTATGAAATAGTTCTGTCTCCTGGGACCTCAATTTTGAAACCACTGGATTAGATATCCTTTAAGTATCTAACATTCCATATTTCTAAGATTCTAGAAATCTATTAAGCAGTTATTCTAACATTATATGCTTTTAAAATATCTGCATTCAGGATACTAGTATTTTTTTGTTATATACTTCTAGGACTCAACAACTAGTCAATGTAACTACATTTCCAAAGAATCTGTGTTTGTATTTCTATGGTTCTCTGGATTTGTTTCCAAGATTCAAAGACTGTATGTGCTAGCACATCTTATGATATTGACAAATAACCTCGCTTTATTTTTTATACCTTTTGTGCTATTTCCTCATGTAAGATAAAGTCTATTTTAGTGAAAGTTCCATGTGAACTTGAAAAAAATGTGTGACATACTGTTGTTGGGTAGAGTATTCTATGTATGTCAGTTAGAAGTTGTTTTGATGGTGTTCAGTTTTACATCCTTGCTGATTTTATGTCTACTAATTCTATTGATTACTGAGAGAGCAGTATTGAAGGCTTAAGCAATAACTGTGGATTGTCTATTTCACTTTTCAGTTCTTTCAGTTTGCTTCCTGTATTTTAAAGCTCTTTTGTTAGGTGTGTACACTGTTTAAGATTGTCTTGTCTTCTTAGTGAGTAGACCTACTTACTGTTAGTTAATGTTTCTCTTTATCTGTAGTAAATTCCTTGGCCCTGAAATTCACTTTGGTGTAAATAAAGTCACTGATAAATGAGGCTTTCTTATGACTAGTCCTTGTGTGATATATCATTTTTCATTCTTTCAATTTTTAAAAAGATTTTATTTATTTATTTATTTTAGAGAGAGGGGAAAGGGGGGAGAAAGAAAGGGAAAGAAATATTAATTGGTTGCCTCTCACACACACCTAACTGGGGACCTGGCCCACAACCCAGGCATGTGCCCTGACTGGGAATCAAACTGGTGGCCTTTCAGTTTGCGGGACAACACCCAACCCACTTAGTTACACCAGTCAGAGCTCATCCTTTCAATTTTAACCTCCTATTTCATCATATTTAAAGTGAATTTCCTGTTGACAGCATACAGCTGGGTTATTTTTTAAAATCCATTTTGGTTATTTCTAACTTTTGATTGGTATGTTTAGACCATTTACATTTAACATACATATTGATATGTTTGGATTTAAGTCTACCATTTTATTCTTTGTTTTTTATCCCTTCTATTTTTTTTTCCACTGTTCTTCCTTTCTTGACTTTTTGTTGTTGTTGTTATTTGGACATGTTTTAGTGTTCCATTTTCATTTATCTGTTGTGTTTTTTACTATATCTCTTTGTATAGTTATGTTTAGAAGCTGCTCTATTGATTACAGAATACATACTTAGCTTGTTAGAGTCCGTTTAGAAACAATATTTTGTCACTTCAAGTGAAGTTTAGAAACCTTACCATCATACATGTGTGTTTACCCTCCTCCTTTATGTTATAGTTGTCTTATACATTAAATTTACATGCATTAAACTTTTCAACAGATGGTGTTCAAAGTTTCAGTTTTAGTTGTCAAAATATTTTAAAGAACCTAAAAGAAAAAGAATGGTCCTTTATTTTTACTAAGATATTTACCATTTTATAGTTCATTATTACCATTTATATTGCTCTTCTTTTATTCCTGATCTTCCAAGTTCCCTACCATTCCTTCTGTTTGAAGAACTTCCTTCAGCAATTCTCTCAAAGCAGGTTTACTGACTATGAATTCTCTTCGTTGTCTTTCACCAAAAAAAAGGTCTTTATTTTACCGTCATTCCTGAAGGTTATTTCTGCTAGGTATAGAATTCTGGGTTGGCAGTCTTTTTTTTTTTTTTCCAGAACCTTAAATATGTTGTCTCACTTGCTTCTTGTCTCCATGGCTTCTGATGTAAAATCTGCAGGCAAAATGTAGTGGGAAAGTATTACAGGGGATGTCATATAGTTACTAAAAAGAGTGTGTTATTTTCTGGATTTTGTATATTTATGGTATTTGTTAGCTTTTTAAAATTGGTGATTTATTTTCATTTCCTTCTCTCATTCTAAATAAATATTTACATTTATATCTAAAGGTATATTCACATGATTTTTCTTTTTCTTTAAAGAAGGTCACTGAAAATGTGGTGTCCGTGGATCGCCCCACCCTAGAATAAAGGCATGTAAGGCATTCCCACGGCTCCGTGAATTTTCTTCTGTCTGCCCAAATCCCAAGTGAACCTGTCCAGGTTGAACAGTTGCAACACAACAGTCCAACCCAACCTCAGAGCCTTTGCACTTCCTGTTCCCTCACCCAGATGGATCCTTCCTCCCTGGATCTTCATGGGTCTCATTCCCTCACATTTTCCAAGTATCTGCATAGAAGTTGCCTCGTGGGACAAATTCTCTGACCACCATAGATAAAATAACACTCCTTTTCCATCCCTACATATTTCTTCCACACTGCTTGATTTTTCTTCAGCACTCTAATCACCACTTAAGACATTCTATCATATATTTATTTGTTTTCCATCTGTCTCTTCCACTGTAATGCAAATTACACTCCATATTCACAAAGATTTTTATCTGACATGTCAAGATTATTCTTCTACCCAATAAAAAAAATACCTGGTGCCTAGAGGCCCTTGATAAACATTTGTTGAATGAATTAACTAATTAATCAAGCTTTAATTAATTAATTAAATTAAATAATTAGCTTTTTAATTAATTAGCTTTAGCTACCTGTATAAATGGAAGTTAATAAACAAGTTTATATAAGGAAAAATAAAGTTATATTTGCACCTGGCTTATCTATGCTTGGTGCTTAGATTGATTCTAAGAGTCTTGCTGAGGGTAAAATTCTATAATCTATCCTGTATTGGTTTCAAAGTTTCTATAACACGGTGATTCTCTGTGTCTGTGTCAAGGATCATAGACATTCTGGCCTTTGTGGCTCAGGACAGCTCACTCTGACATAGAAAGCTGGATCTTAATGACTCCAAGATGTACAGGATAAGCCGAGGGCACCCAGCTTGATTTCACACAGCAGTTCCAGCTTGGAGGGATAATTGGAAAGATTATCACCAGGAAATTGTTTACAGGACAAGCAAGCTCCAGACACAGCCATCACCACCCCCAGCCTTGCCTGGTTTTAATTTCATATAAGTGGTTTTCTGAGCAGAGAAAAGGGTAGAACCCTGCTTCGTTTTGTGAATTTATGTAGCTCCAGGGACAAAAAAAGGGGCACCCACAGAGGTCAGAGATGCCAGGGCCATCATGAAGCATTGGGTACCCATGAGGCTACAGGATGGTTCTAGCTCAGGGCCAGCACACTCTTCCACCCTAGGGGACCAGGCAGATTACCTAAACAAACCAAGATGGACAGATGGAGGACAAGGCAGACAGGGCATTCATATCCCTTCTCAAGTGGCCAGCTCTGACCAATTTTTGCCAAACAGGGATACCATTGTGGCCAGACTTTCTGATTTCTCATTAAAAGCCAGAAATCCAAATTCGTATGCAAAATTCGCCAATTTTAAATGTTGGCAACAGAATCAAAAATTTTTAAAGCACTATTTTCTCATTAATATTTCCATGTAACAAACCACTCCAAATGTAGTGACGTAAAGCAACCATTTATTATGCCCATGGATTCTCTGTGTCGGAAGCCTGGACACGGCACAGTGGGCATGGCTGGATTCTGCTCCACAGAGTCTGGGGCTTCAGCTGGGAAGGCTCAAATGACTGGGGTTAGAATCATCTGGAGGTTTCTCTGCTCACATATCTGGTGCCTGGGCTGGGATGACTCAAAGGCTGGGCTCAGCTGGACTATCCACTGGGGCGCCTACATGTGGCTTTTCCATGTGGCCTGGGCTTCTCACACCACGCAGCTGGTTTCTGAGACAGACTACCCAGAGAGCCAGCACTGCGTACCCAGAGAGGGAACACTCAAGGGTGGCCTTTAGTGACTTATCGTTTAGTCTCATGGTGTCACCTGGTCAAAGCAGCCACAGAACCATTCGGATTTAAGAGAAGGGGTATATGAACCCACCTCCTGATGGGAGGGGTGTCGAAGAATTTACAGCCATTTATAAAAACATCATGCACTGCGTGGCCTGCCAAATGGGTCTGCTGAATTTGGCCAGAATATTGCTGGCAGCATCTTTGAAGGGCAGAAGTGAGTGACAAACCAGCTCACACAGTGAAGTGAAGACTAGCATTGACATCCCCAGAGCAGAGATATAGGTGTGGAGCCAAGTGCAGAGGGGTGTATGCCTGGGAGGACTTCCTTAGAACACACAGCCAAGTGGGACCTCTAGGTCCAGACCTCAATCCACACATCATCACGGTGCCTGCTCACTGCCATCCTTTCCCCTGTCCACCGACTTAGTTCCAGCCCAAGCCACAGCCTGACCCCAGAATACGACCCCAGCATGACTGAGGCACCTACTTCCTCATGGATCCAGAGCCCCAACAATTTTCCCTTCTTCTTTCCCTCCTACGGAGGATCTTCCTTACGTCCTTGGACCTAGAAGGCTGATCCCGCACTTTTTCCACATTCTGAATAAGTGCCTCTGGTGGGTCCCCAGGAGGGAAAAGCCTCCCTTACTGATCACCCTCTCAAAGGCAATCCCAAGGGGACTGCAAAGAAAAGGGTGTGCAAGGGAGCAGCGAGCACAGACCATGTGAAGCATTGTACACTTGGCCTCTTTATATCATCATAACACTCGCAATGACCTTGTGGAGCAATGTTTTCCATTTAAGAGTAAACTGAGTTTCAGAGAAAGTACCTAACTTGCCCAGATTCACTCATGCAAGTGGGTGTATTCATACCAGGCAGAACCACAGAATTGGCTCTGACCAATACACGTGTGTGGAGAAAGAGATCAGCCTGCTTGGAGTGGAGGAGATGGGTTAGGAAGGAATGAGTTGGGCCAGTTGGGGTCGGACTACGAAGAGACTTACAAGGCCCACAAAGAATCCTCAACTTGATGAGTCAGGCAATAAGGAGCTATTCAAGGTTCTTGAGCTGAGGGGTGACTACCAATTAAGACCAGTGATGATGCAAGCAGTTCCTTAAAGGGCATCTTATTTTGCAAATCTTTTCCATGCATTTCCTCATTTGATTCCCACATGATGTGATTAGGCTCCCCGTTTGCCATATAAGCAAAGTAAGAGACCTAGAAATTACAATATGCCAGAAGTACTAGTGGCAAATCAAACAGGAATGCAGGTCTCCTGCCTGCCCAGCTCATTCAGCAGTTAGGGGCAGTGGTGACTGCCTGATACTTGACTCTCTCATTCTAGCCACCTAGCATCACTATCCCAGACCAATCTTTTCCTTTTGGGATCGCTCCCTCCCACATCTAACTTCACTGTGATTCTGGTGGGGCTGTCAGTCTTGTGGTTCTGTAAGGGGTGGGCACAAGGCTAGGTTGACCATTCAGCGTCCTTCTCGGGGATTAACATGGATGCGAGGGGAGAGAGAGTCTCGATGTTTCCTTTAAGGCTGCCAATTGTGAGAATCATATAAACCCGGGGCCTCTGGCAACCATCTTTACAGTCATATGGGGAATGCCTTCTTGAGGATGAAGACAACAGAGAGAATAGCTGGGCTGAGAGATAGAGGAGACTGCCCCAATGAGAGTCCCCACATTCAGCCATGTCTTGCCTATCAGTTGTGAGGCAAGACACTCTGACTTATTTTCACGTGCACCCAAAGCAGCCCTGACACACAGATTTAGGAGTTATTGATGTACTTCAAGTTTTAGAAACACTGGGTTAAGCAGACCACATTGGGTCCTTTCCCCTGACCAGCTATTAGCTTAGAAAGACGTTGGACAAAATTCTGGACAGAGATGTGAGGAGACTCTGTAGGGTGGGGACTTCTTGAAAATGTCTACATTCCTGATCAGAGTTATAGGACAAAAGGCTGTACCCATTGAGATGCTTTTGGTTACAAGCCAAAGGAAATCCAGTTAACAGGGCCTTAGACAAATAGACTTTATTCTTCTCACTTTCCAAAATTCTAGAGGTAGGCATGGCTAACATTGCTTTGATGGCTCAGCAATGCCTGTGACTCTCTTGGTCTTTCTTTGCCTCTGAACACAGAATGGTCGAAACAGATCAGGTGTCACATCATATTCCAGGCAGGAGGAACAAGTGGGGACGACTGCTGCAGCCAATCTCTGTTCCTCTTATTGGGGAGAGTAGAGGCTTCCACGTAGGTCTCATTGGCCAGAATTGGGCACATGGGCACCTCTGGCTGCAAGGGAGGCTGGGAAAGTGGGTATTGGGTTTTCTCAACCTTTATATGGGAAGGTAGGCAAAGGAGGTTGGGAGGATGTAGGGTGAGAGAATCCACAGTGTCTTCTTTTAGTTCTAGCTACTCACAGCTGAACAGCTTCCTGACAGGAAGTGTTACCTGCTTCTTCCTCAGTAGTTGGGGGATGAACAAAGTGGTTCAGGAGTCAGGTGCAGGGTCGGTATGCAAATTAAATGAGACTCCACCACAGCTGGTATGGGTTTCTCCAACATGTCTGTCCACTTCTTTTATCTTACCACCTAGTTTTCACAGAATCATTCCTCCTGGAATATCAGAAGGATGGGCCCTCTGAATTTACCACAAGATGTGAACAGGGTAGAGCAGTTAGGATTCTGAAGTGAGAAAGGCCCAGGGCTAACTGCTGGTCTGTCACTTCCATGCTGTGTGACCTTGGGCAAGTGGCTCCAACTCTCTGAGCCTCGGTTTCTTCATTTATGAAATGGAGCTAATGAGAGCCCTTATCTCCCCTCAGAGAGATTATGAAGATGAAATGAAGTTAACTATCTATATAAAGCAATGAACTCAGTGCCTAATATTAAGATGGGTGGTCAGTGAACTGGCACCTATTAATGTCATTATTATCAATTACATTAGCAGAAGCCTGCTGTTGTGGAGTTAAGGAGGTTGCTGTTCAAATCCCAGGGCATGAAAAATTAGTGGGCAGGGTTCTTATTACACCTGCCTTAACAAAGCTCAAAACTAAATTCGCATTAGCTAGCACATCAGTCATTTCCGTGTAAGTGAGCCTCATCATAAGCACGAACATGGTACCCTTGGGTGTAGGGGAAGATGCCGTCCCTCTTAGCGCCTTTATCAGAAGCTCAAGCCTAGTGGAGGAGGGTAGGTCCATGACTGTTCCCCACGCAAGATGGATGGAGGTGGGAGCATTCCAAGCTGCTCTCCACACTTCCTGACATTTGTGGTTTAATCAAGTCCCATTAATCCCTCCCAGTTTCAAAGCCTGACACAGGAACCACAGACTCCCACAGCCTCTGACGGGAATCGTGTGGCTAAGGCCAAGGGGAACTCTTTGAAAGGTAATTAGTGTCCTTTGAATCTAGGGCTCTTTGATTTTGCTTCCTGGCTTTAAACAGTCACAGGAGAATTTGCGGCAGGGGAAAACATAAAGGCAGCAGCAAGAGTCCCTTACTGGGCTGTCTGCTGCCTCTTAAGTCGGGGCCCGAGAGAGAACACTCGTGAATGTGTTCAAGGGTGGAGGAATTGTTGAGTTGTGCCAGGCGCCATTCATTCATTCAGGCTCACATGCAGTATGCCAGGCATCAATGCTAAGCACTCGGATGTACAGTTTTCATTGACCATTCATTCATTCAATCATTCATTCATCTCTGCACCAGACACAAACTGTGCCTGAGGGTTGTAAATTTATTGTTTAGTGGAAGAAGCAGACAATGAATAAGTAAATAAATAAAAAGAATGGCTGTTGAGAAAAAAAGCACTAACAACTAATTAAACTGGGTATTCATTCAAAGGAGAGTGGAGGGAATGTCTTTACAATGGGTACTTAGGGAAAGGCACTCTGAGGAAAGAACAGTACCAGTGGACACCATGATATATACAAGCCAGTTATTTAATACAGAGTTTTGCTGGTTGCCATGGCAACCCATAGATCATTACCAGCTCTGTTTGAGGAATGCTTACGGAAACTTTCTTAAGGAGAGGAGTCAATAAAGGCTATGTAATGCTGTCGTAACAACTCTGACTTAAACCTAAGATGGATATTTGCTCACCATTACATCTAATGTGGCTTGTCTGTGACTCTGCTCGCACCATCATCCTTACTCCAGGACTCAGTTACTGTGGCAGAGGGAAGGGAGAATCCTGGAGAACTTGAACCTACTGTTAAATGCTCTGGCCTGAAAGAGACATGTGTCACTTGTACCCACAAATCAATGACTAGATCTTGTCACATAGCCCCAACCCAACCATAAGGAGACCAGGAAGTACTGTCACATATTTTATGCCCAGGAGAACCAGATATGCTTGGTGAACAGCGTTAAGGAAGGCCTCCGTGGGTAACTGGACTAAGCCTTGAAGCCGAGAAGCAGGACTTGTGAATTGCAGACAGAAGAAGCAGAATGTGCAAAGGCACAGGACGAAAATAGCCTGGAGTGTTCAGGCAGGTGAAGTGTTAGCAAGGCTGGAAATAGAGCTGGAAAGGTGGTCACAAAACCCTCTGTGATAGGTACTGTTATTATCTCCATTTTTAAGATGAGAACATTGAGTTCACAATGGGTATTTGAACCCACATGGTGCCAGTGTCTACATTCTTTATCTCTATACCATATTGTCTTTAAAGTAGGGAAGGGCCAGATTACAAAAGATCTTCAATGCCAAACTAAGGAGGTTGGTCTCCTCCGGCCAGGCAGCAACATTTACAAGCTGCGGTGGTTGTAGCTGTTGAAAATATGAATACTTTATGTGCATATTAAATACACAGAAATAGTCTTCTCTCCTTGATTCTTCTTAAAACTGGAGACCCTCTTAATGTAACTCTTTTATTACAGATGAGGTTGTAGAGACATAGTTCTCTCCAGTAAGGAAACAGCCCAAGGATAATTATTAATGATCACTAAAATTCAGTTTCCCTGTCAGGGATCAATGAAAAATGGTGGGGAATGTGGTAAACTAGAAAGAATCATGTCCCATGACAAGAGGGCAGTTGTTGCTCACTTCCAGCCTGTCGTAACACATGGGAATGCGTGATCATTTCAATATTTTATATATTTTGCGAAGTCTCCCAATTAAAAATATTGACTTCAAGCGTGGCGCAAGCCTAAGAAAATACACCTATAGATCAAGATGTGCATGGGAGCATGAGTTCGCTCCTCCATGTGGCAGCCAACCCCTCAGATGGCCCCAATAACCCCGCCTCCTGGTCTTCTCTTGTGTCATCCTGTTCTATATGTGACTACAAAATATCTTTTATTTTTTACTTCACTTGTTAAAGAAGCAGATACAATGACTTTGACAAATTTGATTAACAGCACAAAATGATGTTATCTAAATTGCATAATTTATTGCTGGTCTGAGGCTTGCCTTGTTTTACACTCAGAATAATTTACATTGTTTTCACAAACAGCAGCTATCAGTATTTAAAGGCATTAGCAGTGACCTGGTCAATGGGCAATCATCTTGGTAGCAAACTTTTATTGGGAAGTTACGTAACTCGATCTTTATAAAAAAGCCAACATAATTGAAAAATGGGTTCTGCCTCTAAAGCCTTAAGTATCCAAAGCTTGAAACAGTTCATTTAAAAGTAGGCAAACAAAACAACGAACCCTCTGCAGCGGATCCTGCTGAAATACATTTAAAAATCTAAAAGAGCTTAATCTTTAAAAAAAAATTATTTTAGCTCAAAAGCTATAAAATCAGTCACCTTAATTCCACAAAGAAGGGAGGTCTTCATGCCACCACCTCTTTAGAACCTCATCTTTTTCATCAAATTTGGCCACAGATCAAATGTCTGTGTGCCTTTGTTTTCAGGAGATTCCTGTTGCAGAAGAAGCCAAGTACAAATGTGGAAAAGAAACTGCCGAAGCGAGTAGGAAAGTGTTCTGTATTAGCGTGCAAAGTACATAGAGTTCTGGATTAATCTCTGGAACTCTATCTGGACTGTGACCTTGGCTTTGAACAAGATCTAGAACAGGATCTTGAAGTGTTTTTTGGTGGAGGGGATACAGAATGAGCCTTTGAGGGTGGAGCAGGTAGGGGAGAACAGGGTAAAGACTGGCTCCTCCATCTAGATTTTGACTTTATGTCATCTTTTGCATTTTCTTTAGGGGAACGAGATTGAGAATGAGACCTGCTTTGAGATTTCTCATGCTCATCCTCAGGCCTGTTCCCAGAATGTGAATGTGAGCCTCGATCGGGCTGGGGCTTTGATTTGCTCCTTCATCTAGATTTCGGGCCTTTTGACCGAGTAAGTGAATGACCTTTGTTCTGAGACCTAGACCAAGGGTGACTTTTTGAGATACGTCGTGATCTAGTACGGCTTCTAGACTGTGACCTTGTTCTGCTTCTAAAGTAAGACCTCCTATGGCTAGTTCATGCTTTATCTTCAATGAACCTAATATTTCTGCCATTTATTTCTATGCCACCCAGTTTATCCAAAGCACGCTTCATGTCGGAGTAGGTGCAAAATTCGATTTTACCTCGTTTGTGTGTTCTTTGTGAGCATCCACTTAAGTTCCTTCACCTGCTTGTCTCATGAAATCCTTTAAATCTTGCCAACTGTAATGACTAGAAAGATTTTCTACCATAAGCCTGAATTCTGTACAAACAGGTGGTCCATATTTGTCTCTTCCAGGAGTTCTCCGACGGCTGAATCCGGTTCCACCACCGCGGCTGCAGCGATCGCGCACTCACAGCAGAGGCCCTTGCTGTTCAGCTCGTAAGAGTATCATCAGTGTCTCGGGGTCCTTGAACTCCAAGAAGCAGTACCTATTTTTGAGGTCTATTTCGAGAAGGCAGCCATAGCATCGATAAAGCGCTGGGTTTCTTTCTCCTGGATGTGGTAGCAAAGGTGTCCTATGGAGACGCGCCGCTTGTCTGGCCGGCCTGGGGCGGCAGCGGGTGGGAGAGGAGTGGGGCCGAGGAGAGGCTGTCAAACAGCGGATGGGACAGACCTATAGGACCCCAAGAGCCTGAACGTGCACCTCACATGGTAGTGACAGCCAAGTCCAGGCACACAATGGCTCCAATCTTTCCTGTATTCAATCCCGGCTGGCTTACGTGATCAGTTGAATGTGGCAGAAGTGACAGTGTATGGCTTCTGAATCTAGTTTATCAAGGCACTGAGATTCTCCCTTGTTCTCTTGAATCATTCACTCTGGGAACAGCAGCCACCATGACACGAGGACACTCAAGCTATCCTATGTCGAAGCCCATGTAAAGAGGAACCGAAGCCCCCAGCCTATAGCCGGCCTGACTGGCCAGCCGCATGAGTGAGCCTTCTTGAATGAGAACCCTTCAGCCCCAAGTCAAGCCTTCAGGTGAGGGCAGCCCCAGCCAGTACCTACCTGGAGCCCCGTGAGCCAGAACCAGCTGGCTGGGCTGCCCTCAAATTCCTGACCCTTAGAAACCATGAGAGATAACAAATGGTTATTGTTGTGTTAACACAGGGATTGGCAAACATTTTCTGTAAAGGACCACGTAGCGAAAATATTTTAATCTTTACAGAGCCTACAGTCTCTGTTACAACGCTTTAACTCTGCAAATGTAGCCATAGATCATACATAAATAGGCATGACCATGTTCCAATAAAGCTTTGTTTACAAAAACAAGCAGTAGGTCAGATTTAGCCTGAGGACTATCGTTAACAAACCCCTGAGGAAAATAGTTTGCAAAGCCACTTTGGTTTTGTTACGCAGCAAAATATAACAAACCCACTCCCTGAATTTGTGAAGTGACCCGGATGAACACTTTACATTTCAGACAAAGCACACTGTTGGGGAGTTGGAGGCCAGATTAGAAGCTACTGGCAGGGCAAGCTCAAAAGGCACTGGTCCCGGGAACAGACGATGAGCCAGGCTTGGATGAGGAGCTGCATGGACCCAGGCGATGGCATAGACGTCTCTTGTGCTTCCTACCAATTAGCATGACAAGAATGATATTAAAGTCATAGAATAGAAATAGAAACCTCTCCCTTGAATTCTCCCTGCACTGTCTAGTGCTGACCTTAAACTGTCCTGATAATGAGCAAATGGGCAGAGATAAAGAGCAATACTTCCCCCTGTGCTGTGCAGAGCTGGCATGCGCCAAGCTCTTAAACTGTTAACAAAGCTGCTAACACCAACTGAGCCCTGGGCCTAGACCAAAGAAACGCCCTGGGGAGGATTCTAGAAACACTGCCTGTCACCCAGTCTCTTCCCTTCCATGTGCCCTCTGCAGCCTGTCCTTCATAGCCCCTCTGAGGACCCAGCTACCACCCCCACTAGTGCCAAGATTGCAGCTGGGCCAGTGCACAACCTGGGACAGACCCGAACCTGAAACATCTGCACATGTGGTGGGTAGGGCAGCAGAGGGAGCAAGATGCTCACTCAGGAGCTGGGGGGTGTAGGGGAGAGGGACAGACAATGGAGAAATAAAGGACAGAAGGAGAAAAAGGAGGAAAGGGGAGGGAAGAGAGAATCAAAGAGGCTAGATACAGTGTTCAAACTATGTCATCAGAATCTGGCCTCTCTCTTGGTCTGTCTCTGTGGATCCCATTCTCCAGCAGCCTAGGTAGCTCCGGTCTTTGCTTCCAGAGCTGCACAAAGCAGGGACAGCCTTCCACAAAGTTTGGCAGCAGTTTGGGGATTCGCTCTGATTAGCTCTCGGTGCCCACATGTCCAAGCCAACCACTGTGACAAGGGACATAGCTAAGTCCAATGTTCCACCCCAGCCCTCTTGAACTGAAGGGGGAAACCAGAGCATTTTCCAGAAGAAAGGGGAATGGATGCTGGGAGGATGGAGTCACAAACCGTAAACGCCCCCTTTAGACTTCACTGGCTGGTTGAGGATTTCCTTTGCAATCCCTTGCGCAGAAGGAGAGATCAGGCTCAGAGAGGGGAAGGATGTGCCTCTTGTCATATAGCTTGTCAGTGGTGCTATGGGCTGAATGTTTGGGTCCCTCCAAAATTGATATGTTAAAGCTCTACCTCTAACATAATGGTATTAGGAGGTGGAGACCTTGGGACATAATTAGGTTTAGATGAGATCATGAGGGTGGAGCCCCCATGGTGGGATTAGTGTCCTTGTAAAGAGAAGAAGAAACCAGGGTCCTCTATCTTTCTGCCATGTGAGGACGCAGCAAGAAGGCAGCTCTCTGCAAACCAAGAAGGGGGCCCTCACCAGACACTGAATCTGCCAGCGCCTTGATCTTGGACTTACCAGGTTCTAGAGAAATAAGTGTTTGTTGTTTAAGACCCCAGTCTATGATATTTTTTTAGTAGCCCAAGGGGACCGAGACAATGACAAAGCCCAGGCATGATTCTAGGCCCTGCTCTCTGGCAACTGTCTCCTTAGGGGCAAGGCCAAATAAGCCAGGCCCCCAGGCATCCAATGGGTTCTGAGACCACCAGGAAACATTTCTAAGTGGGGGCTGTGAGATCTTTGTGCAAGGGGTTAACGTATGGGCAGAGTTTATATATGTGGAGAGTAGGGAGGAGGACAGGAGTTTCCTTGAATGGAACTGTCTCTCCCTGGCTCTCTCTCCTTTGAGAACCTGTCTGTCCTGTGGGGGAATAAGACAGGTGACAGGCACGTGCCACAGAGTGTGACCAGGGTGTTATAGGAAAAGGCTTTAGAGGTTGGGTGGGACTCTTGTCCAGCTTGGGAAGATCAAGGAGGCTTCCTGATGGCAGTGATATTTGAGCTGCATTTTGAAAGATGAGCACCAGTTAGTTAGGAAGAGAGGAAAGGCCTTCCCAGTAAGGGCAAACATCATGTACAAAGACACAGAAGCACGAAAGCTCGTGATGTGGTTGGATGTACCAGAGAAAGGTAGGCAATGCAACAGGACATCAGCAGGCCCTGATGGTACAACCTGTGTCTGAGGCTGACCAGCCCTAACTTTATTCCCCTAGCTCTGGGAAAACAGGGAAGGGCAGATTGTAAGAAGGGTAGTGACCACTTGTAAATGTGCAATTGACTTTGATCTTGGGAGAGCTGGGAGTGGCACAGGTGTATACATCAGGACTCTTGGTTGTAGGCAGAAGAAGCTGGTCAACTCAGATCACCTTGGCCCAAAGCACAGTTTAGGAAGGATCTTGGAATGACTCGTGTTATCAACCCAAGTTGTGTGAAACATCCGTGAGACGGTAACTTGATATTAACTGCATAACTTGATATTTTCTTTCTGAAGGACATTTGGGCGTTATGAGCTAAAGTCTAAAACAGACGCATTCTTTAACCACCACATTCTACTTCCAGGAATTTATCTGAAGAAAGTCAGTAAAGATGAGCACAAAGATTTAGCTTCAAGGACGTTCGCTGCAATGCTATATAGGAAATAGCTGGAAACAACCTGAATGCCCCACAACGGGAGGTTGGTCCATCTAATGGCTGGAGTTCTGATGATGGACTCCTCTGTTCTCATTCGATCTGCTGATGTGGTGAAGATCGACAGTTCCCAGATGTTGTCCACGGGCCTGGACTGCTTAGGGAAAAGTGTTTGCTAGTCGATGGTAAAATCGGAAAAATAGAGACAACAGCAAGTTGTTCATAAGACTTTTTTTTTCTATGCTACCTCTACTTTACTTCTTTGGTTTGATGATGATAATGGATTACTTTTTACTTCTTTCCAAGCTGCAACTAATAAAAAATTATTCATGGTGGCATAAGCCAATAAGGTCTTATTTCTTCACATTAAAAGAAGTCTGGGGATAGTAACCATTGGGAGAGTTTCAGCGCTCACCAATGCCAGGCAGTAGGAGTTTCTGTGATTCTTTCGCCTTTTTCCTCATGGTCTCAAGAACGTTGACACTGCTCTTGGCATTATATTCATTTTCAAGATAGGAAGAGAGGGGAATGAGATGGCACCAAGGACATGTTTCCTTGTACAAGAAAGCAAAAGCTTTCTCAGAAGTCTCCACAGACTTCCTCTATGTCACATTAGCTGAATTAGGTCACAGGGCCACTCTTCACTGTAAGGGGGTCTGGGAAATCAACGATCTGGCAAAAGGAAATGAGATTACCATGTTGGGTTTGCTAATGCTGATTAATTGCGTGGGATAGAGTGTATGGTCCCTCAAATGAAACCAGGAAAGAAAGGGGTAGAGTGGTAGGAAATAGGCATTGAGAGGGTAGCTAGACATGCCTGCCACACCTGATGAAAAGAAAGCTGGCAACCCTAAATCAATAGCCCCTAATTTTTGGAAGGTAGAATTTACCGGTCCACAAATTACCAAAGACTAGGGACCAGTGGAATAGATGCCTGGTTTTCAAACCAGATTCCTGTGTTTCCCAGAGTTCCGTAGAGGCTGCTGCTGGTGAGAAGGTGGGAAAATGGAGTGGAGGTACCAGCCCCCAATCTTCCTTCAACGCAAGCACTTCCACATTTGCCCGAATACCATCTTGAATATCCACATAAAATTCCACTTGATGTATGTGTATATATGTCTGTTTATCTGTATACATGTGTGTATATGTGTTTGTATATTTTTATGCATATACATATTTATACATGACCATAAATGTGTATTTTAGATACATAGATAGGTCCGTACATAGATAGATCTAGGGCGATACACAGCAGGTGTTTCAAACTGGTGGCCTCGGAGCCTAAGTCATTATTTAAAATCTCATTGACTCTTAGAGAGGACCTGAATAAATAAAATCAGAAATGAAAGAGGAGAAATTACAACTGATACCATAGAAAAACAAAGAATTGTAAGAAATTACTATGAACAACTATATGCTAAGAAATTTGAAAACCTGGGTGAAATGGGCAAATTTCTAGAAAAATATAATCTTCCAAAACTGAATGAAGAAGAAACAGAAAGCCTGAATAGAACAGTAACAGTTCGTGAAATTGAAGCAGTAATCAAAAACTTGCAATACACAAAAGCCCTGGATCAGATGGTTTCACAGGAGAATTTTACAAAACATTTCAGGAAGAGCTAACCCCTATCCTTCTCAGACTAATCCAAAAATCCAAGAAGTGAGAAGATTCCCAAACTTTTTTTATGAGGCCAGCATTATCCTAATCCCAAAACCAGATAAAGATACAAGAAAGAAAGAAAACTACAGGCCAATATTGCTAATGAATATAGACGCTAAAATCCTTAACAAAATATTGGCAAACTGCATCCAGCAATATATTAAAAAGATCATACACCATGATCAAGTGGGATTCATCCCAGGGATGCAAGGATGGTATAATATTCACAAATCAATAAATGTAATACATCACATAAACAAAAGGAAAGACAAAAATCACCTGATCATATCAATAGATGCAGAAAAAGCATTTGATAAGGTACAGAACCTATTTGCTGAGTGTTTATGATAAAAACACTCAGCAAAGTAGGAATAAAGGGGGCATACCTCAACATAACAAAAGCCATATATGAAAAACCTACAACCAACATCATATTCAATGGGCAAAAGCTAAAAGCTTTCCTACTAAGATCAGGAACAAGACAAAGATGTCCACTTTCACCACTTCTGTTCAACATAGTATTGGAAGTCCTAGCCACAGCCATCAGACAAGAAAAAGAAATAAAAGGCATCCAAATTGGAAAGGAGGAAGTAAAACTGTCATTGTTTGCAGATGACATGATAGTGTACAGAGAAAACCCTATAGACTCCACCAAAAAACTTCTCAACCTAATAACTGAATTTGGCAAAACAGCAGGATACAAAGTCAATATTCAGAAATTGGCCCCAGGTGGTGTAGCTCAGTGGATTGAGCATCAGCCTGTGAACCAAAGGATTCACAGATAGATAGATCTGTGAGAGGAAATCTGTGGTTTGATTCCCCAGCCAGGGCACATGCCTGGGTTGTGGGCCAGGTCCCCAGTAGTGGGTACATGCAAGGCAACCACACATTGTTTTTTCTCTCCCTCTCTTTCACTCTCCCTTCCTCTCTGTCTAAAAAAATAAAATAAATAAAATCTTAAATAATAATAATAATTTATTTAAAAAGAAATTGAAGGCATTTTCATACACCAACAATGAAATATCAGAATCAGAAGTCAGGGGAAAAAATATCCCATTTACTATAGCAACAAGAAACATAAAGTACCTAGGGATAAACTTAACCAAGGAGATAAAAGACCTGTATTCGGAAAACTACACAACACTGAAGAAAGAAATTAAGGAAGACACAAAGACACAAATAAATGGAAGCATATACTATCTTCGTGGATTGGAAGAATTAACATCATCAAAATGTCCCTACTACTCAAAGGAATTTATAGATTCAATGCAATCCTTATTAAAATACCAATGACATATTTCACAGATATAGAACAAATATTTCAAAAATTTATATGGAACCATAAGTGACCCCAAATAGCTGCAGCAACTTTGAGAAAGAAGAAGAAAGTAGGAGGGATCACAATACCTGACATCAAACTATATTATAAGACCACTGTAATCAAAACAGTCTGGTGCTGGCATAAGAACAGACACATGGATCAATGGAACAGAATAGAAACCCCAGAAATAAACCCATGTCTCTATGGTCAATTAATATTTGACAAAGGGAGCTGAAGCATAAAATGGAGTAAAAATAGCCTCTTCAACAAATGGTGTTGAGAGATCTGGACAACTACGTGCAAAAACATGAAATTCGACCACCAACTTATGCCACACACAAAAGTAAACTCAAGATGGATAAAAGACTTAAATATAAGTCACAACACCATAAAAGTCCTAGCGGAGAACATAGGCAGGAAAATCTCAGATATTCCATGCAGCAATATTTTCACCGATGTGTCCCCTAGAGCAAGGGACCTAAAGGAAAGACTAAACAAATGGGACTTCATCAAAATAAAAAGCTTCTGTGCAGCTAAGGAAAACATCAGCAAGATGAAAAGGGAACCAACCGTATGGGAAAATATATTTGCCAATAATACCTCAGACAAGGGTTTGATCTCTAAAATATATAAAGAACTCACATGACTCCACTCCAGGAAGACAGACAACCCAATTAAAAAATGGGCAAAGGGCCTGAGCAGACACTTCTCCAAGGAGGACATACACTAGCCATCAGAGAGATGCAAATTAAAACCACAATGAGATACTGCTTCACGCCAGTCAGAATGGCCATCATAAACAAATCAACAAACAACAAATGCTGGCGAGGATGTGGAGAAAAGGGAACCCTAGTGCACTGTTGGTGGGAATGCAGACTGGTGCAGCCACTGTGGAAAACAGTTTAGAATTTCCTCAAAAAACTAAAAATGGAAGTGCCTTTTGACTCAGTAATTCCACTGCCGGAATTATACCCTAAGAATCCCAAAACACCAATTCAAAAGAATCTATGCACGCCAATGTTCATAGCAGCACTATTTACAATAGCCAAGAATTGGAAGCAACCTAAGTGCCCAACAGTAAATGAGTGGATCAGAAAACTACAGTACATTGACACAATGGAATACTATGCAGCAGAAAGAAAGAATGAGCTACTACCCTTCCCGAAAGCATGGATGGAACTGGAGGGCATTATGCTAAGTGACATAAGCCAGGTGGTGAAAGGCAGATACCATACGATCTCACCTGTAAGTGGAACCTAATTAACAAAACAAACAAGCAAGCAAAATATAACCAGCAACACTGAAATAAAAAAGAAATTGATAGTAACCAGAGGGGAGGAGGAAGGGGGATAATGGAGGAAAAGAAGGGGAAGGGTCATCAAAGAACATGCATAAAAGGCCCATCAACAAAGCCAGATGGGGGAAGGATTGAGAATGGTAGGTGGGGGTGGGTGGAGCTGGGAAAAGTGGCGGTGGGAAAATGTTGACAAAACAAAACAAAAAATAGACAGGGGGAGGTTAAGAATAGTATAGGAAACTGAGAAGCCAAAGAGCTGATATGTACAACCCATAGACATGAACTAAGGGGGTCAGAGGGAATGATGGGATGGGGTGCAGGGCGGAGGGGATAGAAGGGAGAAACAAATGGGACAACTGTGATAGCATCGTCAATAAAATATACCCCCCAAAAATAAAAAATAAAAATAAAATCTCATTGACTTTTAAATGTCTATACTGGCTAACTACTCCTCCACAGATTCAAACATTTCTGATATTTTTTAATGTCACAACTCACGTATTTACATTAATTCTCATATAAATTAATTCACCCTACTCGCACTTTATATTAATTTTAATACCATCCAGTTCACATTAACAGTTACTGCCTGGCGCCTGTGCATTTAGTTTATGACTCCTGAATATACCAGGCATTAACAGTGGCCCTCTCTGGGTCATGGGTCATTTTTAATTTTTTCTTTTTCCTGGTCTGGCCTGTCTAATTTTGCTAAAATAAACAGACATGGCTTTTGTAATAAGGAGGAAAGACACCATTTTAATTAAAAAGTAATAACAATGTGGCCTGTGATCCCGGGGGCTGTTTGGGCCACACTCCATTGGCCCCTACTGAGCCTGGCTGTTCTAGCCGCTGCCTCCCCACCCTGCCTCAAACGTGTCGCCAAGTGAGTGACTGGGGTCCCAGCCTTGCCCTATGAGTGAGGCTCTTCCCGGAGATGTGAGTGGGAAGTGGGAGCCGGACGACCTCTGAAGAATGGGCCTTTCCTGGAAGAACCTGTAAACCCAGCTGGAGCCCGAGGCCCTTTCAAACACCGAACTCAAGCATGGGGGACGCAGTTCCTGCAAACGCCAACTGCTTCACTCGGATGACTGGGGCAGCTGATAGATCTATTGCTTTCAGCTAATGTGGTATTATCACACCATAGTTCCACTCTCAGCTACTACAAGTCACCAGGACATCTGGTTTGAATCTTTTCTCATTATGAGCTAAAAACAAAAAAAAAGAAAGAAATCCGAAACCTAAGCCACCCCTTTAACACTCAGCATCTCTGCTTCCCTTCCTTTTCTTTTCTGCACCTCCCCACCCCCACCCTCTCTTTCTCTCCAGAAACTTCACACCAGGCCCAGGGAGGAGCAGTGATGATATCGCAGATCTTCTAACTGACCTGCTAAGTAACCCGTGGCAAGCAGCTGGAGCCCCTCAGTTTCCTTATCTACAAGGAAGGATGGTGCTGACAACCCTCCCGCCCCATCACTTCTAAGGACCCCCTGCAAGCGGCAGATAGGAGAGCGGGCCTGCAGAAGAGCCTGGTGATGAGCAAGGCTAGTCACTGTTGCTCAAAGGCTTCTAGTTCATCAGTGGCAGAATTAAGCCTTTCTAGAATTCAAGAATCCCCTGATTTCTAATTATAGCCTCCTCTTCAATTTATTTGGGGGGCAGGACTAAGAAGAGAATAATAATAATATCTTCTAACCTACAAGGGGCTACAATCAGTGCTTTACAAACAGGGCAGTTTCACGGATAAGAGCAATGTTCTGCAGTCAAGCTATGACCTTGAGCAGGTACATCACTCTCTCTCCCTCAGTTTCCGCAGGTGAAAATGAGTGTGATAATAGTACCTACCTAATAAGCGTGTTACGAGGATGGAATGAGAAGGTGTGGGCATGAGTTTACCATTTTTGCTGGTGAGCAAATGTGCACAAACGAAGCCGAGTCTTTGTTTTCTCCTACAGCTCACTTGGCCTCTCTGGATATTTAACAGCAGACCACCTTGTAGTATGATATGGTGGGTGGGCGTGTGTACGTAAGAAGCTCCTGGGGGTCTTGCTTCCTCTCTCTACCTCTTTTCCCCTGACTGACCTCTCTTGCATGCATCAGTACGTCATTCCTTTTGATGGTTGGGTCATATTCTACTGCATGGGCGCAACGCATTTTGCTTATCCATTTACCAGTTGATAGACATTTGGGTTGCTCCCACTTTGGTTTATTATGAATAATAATAATATTAATAATAATAATAATATTCATAATAATATACTGCTATAGGCATTCATGTACAAGTTCTTGTGTGACTATGTCTTCAGTTTATTTTTAGTACACACCTAGGATGGGAATTTATGAGTTATATGGTAATTCTACATTTAACTTTTTGAAGAATTGCCAAATCATGTTCCCATGGGGCTGTATCATTCTACATTTCAACAAGCATCATATGAGAGTTCCAATTTCTTTACAGTCTTGCCAACAATTGTTACTGTCCACCTTTCTAAAAATTTTCTCCATCCTAGTGAGGGTGGGCACTGTCTCCCTGTGGCTTTGATTTGCATTATCCTCGTGACTAATGATGTTCAGCATATTTCCATGCTGAAACTTTTGGGGAATTTGTATATTTTTTGGAAGAGAATACTTTGTTTATTTTTAAAGTGGGCTATTTGTTTTATTGTTATTGTTATTTAGTTATAAAAGTCCTATATATGTTCTGGATACTGTGATTTGCAAATATTGTTGCCCAATTTGTGAGCTGTCTTTACACTTTGTTGCTAGTGTTCTTTGGATTACAAGGTTGTTAAATTCTTTCGTTTGCTTGTGCTTTAGGTGTTATCATCTATGAAATTTTTGCATAATTAAATTTATTCCTAAGTTTCATTGTAAGAGTTTTACAGTGCTATGCAAGCTTTTAGATTTAAGTCTTTGATCCATTTTTAGTGGTTTCTGTATATGGATTGAGATGGAAGTCCACTGTAATTCTGTTGCCTATGAATATTTAGCTGTCCCAAAACCATCTGCTGAAAAAACTATTCTTTCCCCCATTGAATTATCTTGGCAACTTTGTCAAAAACCAATTATCCATAAATATATGGATTTCTGGACTCTGAATTCTGTGCCAGTAATTCTCTCCAGTGCAATCTCTCTTCTGTTACATTAACAGCCAGCTAATGGTTGGAAAGTTATTTACTTAAATGCTTGAAACATGTTTCCCAGTCTTTGCTGAGGGCTCTCTCTGTGGGCTGGGGTACACACCCCACACTCAGTCAGGCAGCTGATAACTCTGCCTTAGCCTTCACTTCCTGCCGTGCAGAGCCCTAAGGTTAGTCAGCGGTGAGAACTTAAGGCCTTCTCAGGTCTTTCCTGTGCATTTGCACAGCCTTAGCCATGTACCCAGCCGTGCGCATGCACATGGACTTCGAGATTCCCAGAACTATTCAAAACTTCTATGGACATCTCATTGTCCAGCTTCTCCTTTTAAGCTTTTTGGTTAGTCTAATTGTTTTTCCCAAATACTATCCACCACCTCGGGGCAACCCCAAAGTTAAACAATTGCCTCTAAACGTTTTAAACAAATGCCCCCAGGAATAAGGTTTTTTTTTGCACTGGGTGAGCACCTAGCCAGGTCTAATAAAGACAGCCTTGCAAGTGGGGTCTTCTAAGAAACCACTGAACAGACCAAAAATGACAGTTCTCTGGGAATATGACTGTGAAAGAGGTTTAACTCTACGCTGCCTTCTCTGGTGGCTGCTGGGCTGCGGGATGTGAAGTCCACAGTAGGGCTGTGGGCGGGGCAATGGGAGCAGGGCAGGTTAAAATGCCCCAGGGCCACTGTTCTTACCAAGATTCGCCCTTTTCCTTAAGTAAACCCTCCCTTGATGCTGCAAACTTTTAATTTCAAGAATTCTGTACAGCTGATATTCTGACAATTTTTGCCCATTTTGTCATAGTTTTGATGGAAGAAAGAATTTTTGGAAGTTCTACTTCACCACTTTTACTTTTCTAAACTTTTAGCAGATGCCACCTTATTTAACTTTCATCCCAGCCCTATGAGACAGGTATTGTTATTACCACTCCCTCCATTTTACAGATGAGGAATCTGAGGCACAGAGAGGTGAAGTGACTTACCCAGGTCACACAGCCATCAACTGGTGGAGAGTTTAACTCTAGGTCTTACGTGTTCCCTGGGCTCTTTTGTATCCCTAGAACTGAGAAAGGAGAGCTGGCTTTGGGGTCAGGAGATCAGATTCAAGTCCCAGCTTTGCTGCTGTCCCATTGTGTAACCCTTGGGGCTCTAGTTTGTCTGCCTCAGTTTCCCCATATGTAAAATGAAGCAGTTGGCTGGTTCCCATTTTCTCCCAAGATGGTAGGGTTCCCCAGAGCCTAGAGCACTCTCCTGACACTCTTCTTTGAAGTTATGACCCCTGAATGGGGGTCTGGCCAGGTGATCCTTCTGCAGAGATTCCCCTGTGCACCTGGAGCTCATCCTCGGTAGGCAAAAGCTGTCACAGACTCCTCCGGCCCAGCCCAGTTTGCCTGGGGACGTTAGGTGACTCCAGAGGAGCCTCTTGTCTTCTGGGAATATCACTGATAACAGAGTCCCTTATCAGCTCTGCACGAAGCCTAGGCCATTAATTCCCCTTCTGGCTCCCGGCTTGGGCCTTCTAAGCCCAAGAAGGCCAGGCTTGGAAGGGGAGGTCCTTGCTTTCTGCTCTCACCATTCCTTCTCCCCGCCTCAATCCCCTTCCCCACCAAAGGCTGCAGGAGCCTGACTGACTTTTCTGTTAGGTCATGAGGTGAAAAGCTTTCCTTTAGCATTTTTTTTCCAATTCTTTTCCTAATATTTGGCTTTAGGTGAACTCTCTGACCTCTTCTCCTACCTCTCTCCTTCCTCCATGAGCTCCAGACACACGTGTCAGGCACATTTTCACCTCAGGGCATTTGCACTTGTTGTTGTAACTGTCTGGACGTCCACCTGGATCACTTTCTCATTTCTTTCAGGTCTGCTCAGATGCCCTTTGTCAGTGAGACCTTCCCTGGCCTCCTTAGTTAAAATATGCCCTACTCATTTCTACTCCCTTCCCCCCTCCCTATTTCACTTATTTTCATAGGACAGACTTAGCCAATAAATTGCTTTTTATGTCCAGATCAGTTTGAGTTGAGTTTTCCCTCCTTGGCAAACCAAGAACTCCTAAACATTACAGCTGATGATGAAGACTTGACGGCTGAACCTTTTGAAGACAAGAGCTCCTCTGTTGTCTCCACCAAACTGCTTGGCATAGAGTTGGGTGCATTAGAAGCCTTGACTCCAAACAGAACAAACTGTCTTCCGGATGCAGTGGGCACAGAGATGCTCTAAGATGACGGCTGTGTTTAGGATGACGGCTGGGCCATAGATAAGACAAAGGGAAAACTGCTTCAGATGGAGCTGGCCTCTGCCCCATCCTTCCCATCCTCACCAACCTGGGGACTGGGAAATGTCTTTTCCTTCTTCCTTGTTAAAGTCCAACCAGCGCCAGCCTTTTCCACCGGCGATGTGACAAGATGGACAGCTATGAGGTTTGCGTGCCAGATGCTGGACCTCATCCCTGCCACATCCCGGGCAGCTGGCCACCCTGACCTGCCACACCCGCGCCACCTGCTCACCAGGCCATTCCCAGAGTTGCTCTGGCCTGGCCAGCTTGGCAGCCATGGAGTGCCCCACAGAGTGGAGGAAATGCGGTGTGTCATCGAGAAGTCAGTTGATCTAGCCCTCCTGGAGAGATGGCAGACCAAGGCCAGTGAGGGACGATCTGCCCAAGGTCACAGAGGCATTCAACAAAATCACGTAGCTTGCAAGACCAGACCAATCCGGGCCTTAACCCGGTGTGCTTTACTTTCTGAGCAGTGTGGGCAAGTGCCACCACCTATGTGAGCTTTGGTTTCCTCATCAAAGGTTATGACAGTCTCTCCTGAGTCAGGCTGCAAGGAGGATGAAATGAGGCAACATACACCAAAACACTATGCCTCCGCATATGTCGTCTTCTCCCCCTAAGAACAGCCTGAACCCTAAAAAGAGAGAACAGCTTGCTATATGCGAAAGCCCATTCTAAGCACTCCATCAGCTCATCTCACCTTCACAACCACCCAGGGAGGCAGTGCAGCTAGTAACCCCATTTTACAGATGAGGAAACTGAAACCCAGAAAAGCTGCAAAGTACTATACTTCGCCAGGATGAGAAGTCTGCAAGCTCCAGGCCAAAATGGACTATGGAGAAAATGATAGTACATCCTTCTGCTGACTCTAGTCCTACTCACTCTCTTTGAGCTATATTGTGTCTCTTTGGAGGCTGTAGATAACTGATATAGATAGCAACCTCTGTCTTATCTGATACAATTGACTTCCCTTCCCTTGTGGAAAAATGAACTGCCCCCATTTATATTCAGTTCTCTTACTCCATAGACATTTGTACTTTTTTGGCTTTTCATTGGAACCATCTGTCAGGTTCTCTCACTGTTTAACAACTAAAATAAAATCTTTAACACATGATTATTTTTAGATTGATAAGAGCCATGATTTTGCCTTTTAATGAAAGTTATCTTTTAATGGGGCCTTAGAAATCAATGCCTGATTCTTACGTCAACGGTCCTGGGAAATCAACACTTTTATTGCCCCTTGCTCACCTCTAGGGCTCAGAACTCAGCCCTTCCCTGTGTATTTTCTAAATAATCCTCACACAGGTAGGAAATTAGGGCCCAGTGAGGCAAAGCAATTTAGCCAAGGTTATACAGCTAAAGCCAACATTTTCTGGAGGGGGGTGTGTGTGTGTGTGTGTGTGTGTGTGTGTGCATGTGTCTGCGTGTTCCACCTCCTGGACTGGAGTGTGAATCCAGCTTTAGGTGAGGTCCAAAGAATGCATTCGGAAATGTCTGGTGTGCGATGGGGAAGCCAGGAGACATTGTGGTTGAAGAGCAGGTTCCAGAGGCCTTGGCAGGTCACTCAATCTCAGGAGAACGAGGCTGCAGTATTACAGGTGGTGGTGTCCTTAATTCCTCCAAATCCTGAAGAACGATCCAGGCCTAGGTGGTGGCTCATTTTTTTCCTTCCTAGATATCCCCACAGAGAAACCTGTCCAAGCTCATACTGTTTGTAAGTGATGGAGCCAGAACTTGAACCCAGAAAGGCTGACCTTGAATGCTTCAATCTTTAGGACCTGGACTTAAACCCAAGTTTGTTCTTTTCCACTGTGTGACCCTGGCCAAGTTACTTAACCTCTCTAAGCTACTTAATCTCTCATTGAATTTGATAATGAAAGCCAAGTGCCAGACACATGGCAAATCCTTAATAAATGGCAGCTGCTTTCTAAGGGCTCATTATCTCAAATAATGAGCCACCACTTAGGAGCCCCTGGCCTGTGTCAGGCACTGTGGGAGACACTTTAGCGGCATCATCTCCAGGAGTCCTCCCAACAACCCCTGGGGAAATACGATTATAATCCCTATTTGACAATTTAAGGGATTTGCCCAAAGTTGGACAGAGGGCAAGCAATGAGGCTAAGATGTAAACCCAGGTTGTCCAAGACCTAGACAACTTTCCACTCTGTACCTTCACTAATTTATCATTAATTCAACAACTATTTATTGAGTACCTACTGTGTATGCCAGGCACTGTTCTAGGAGCTAGAGGTACAGCACTGGATCAAACAGACACAAGTCTCTGTGCTCACAAGGCTCACGTTCTAGTTAGGGGAGCATCAGGCAAAGCTTCTAGCATTTCAGGTAAGACCGATCACATAGCCCATCTCCGTGACCAAGGCGGGGCAAGTGCCTGATGGGGCTGTGGGGCTGCAGCAGGACACCGCTGGAGTTGGGGGCAGGGGATAGGATCAGAACCAAGTCTCTGAGAAGATGGATACAAAGATGTCTACTGAGGGATGTGGGGGAGGGTGGAAGGAGAATTAAGCAGAGCAGACCATCTGTGCCCCCTGGGACTTGGGTTCCCTGCGGACTCTCTCTCCTGGCGTCAACTATGTCCAGAGCTAAAAGCAGGCATTTCCATGCATGAAGGCTTTGACCACACTGAACACAGAGCCTGCTGTGGGGCCCCCAGTCCAGCGCTCCATGAATCTCCTGGTAGTCAGGATAGAAAGGATAGTGCACCTCACCCTGCATGGCTGCCCTTGGTGGGCATTTGGGTGGGCCCGAGCGCCCTCTTGTGGCTTCCTTTGCCTGCATGGACCCTCCATGTATCCCTGTGCTTGGCATGGGGGCTTCCCTTGCTTAGATCATTTCTCTCTCCCCAGCCTGGTCCCCTTTCCCTATTCCTATCTTGCCTCAAGCCCAGGCTCAAAAGGCTCAGTCACAGCGTTCTCACCTTTCTCTGGGTAGACCTCGGAACACAAAGCTTTGGTGCCTGCAAGCCCTCGCGATGCCACCGCAGGCAGAGCCACGCGGCGCTGTGGCGTATGTGGACACACCGTCTGGGTCAACGCTGACTGCATCACTTAGGAGCAATTGTGCAGCCTTGCCGTGCCTTACTTTTTTTATTTTAAAAATGAGGGTCTTAATTTATTTTTTATTTCAAATCTTTAATGAAACATACTGCCAAGGTGAAAGAGGAGGGTTTTGTGCAAGCTGGTTGTACACCCATTTCCTAAGTTATTTGCCGATGAACTATTATTATTCGCAGTTTATATTGACCTTTCTTCTATCCTACCTTAAACCCCAGATCATGATGCATACTCAAAATCTGTTTTAAATGTGGAATCTAATGTAGATATTAAATATCTTTAACTTTGAAGAAGCTTAAGGAAAATAGCGCACAAAATGGTTTTGCTTTAAATTTGTTTTTATGTTACATGTTATACAAGTACTTACTTTAAAGAGTAAAATGGTTCCATGAAACCTTAGAATAGTTTCTACCTCAAAGAGTTGTGGGAATTCAATTTGCCTGTTAAAACCTCAGAACAGCCCCTGCCCTCCACCCGCTCACACAGGCACCTTCTATGCCTCTCCCCTGTATTACAGGGGCCCGGCACCTGCCATTTTCCAGAATGACTTGTCCCCAGCGGTCTGAGTTAAATTCAGCCGACGAGAGGCAGCAGAAGCACATTATTCCTTCTCCAAAAGCAGTGGCAGAGTCCAGTTTCAGGGTTCAGTCTTGCAGCCACCTCCGCAGGGTTTGAACTCTGCCACTGGGCAGTGGGGCAGCCGTGATCGTTGTTGGTGCTTTCACGCAGTCCCTGCGACTCCCAGACTCTCCGGAAGCTGCCTCCAGCCTGCTCTTTACATTCCAACCCACCCAATGCTTTTGTAAGCACCACATGTTTTATATTAATTGCCTTCCTGCTGGATGTGGAGCAGCCAGGGCTCTCATTCATTGCTCACGAGCAGTATAAAACGATACAACCACTTTGGAAACCCACTTGGCAATTTCTTACAAACATACACTACCAGCCACTCCACTGGAAGAATTTACCCAAGACTAATGAAAACACATGTCCACACCGAGACCTGTACATGAATGCTTATGGCAGCGTCATTCACAATCACGCCAAACTGGGAACAACCCACATATCTATCAAGGAGGGAATGGATATATTATGGTACGCTCATACGATGAAGTATTACTCAGGAATAAAAAGGGAGGAACTGATACAACAACATAGATAAACCCAGGCATAATGATGAGTGGAAAAATGCAGGCACAAAGAGTATTTTAAATGTTAGCCATGGAAGGATAACAATCTCTCTTCAAGAAAGAAATTGCCACCCTGGCTGGTGTGGCTCAGCTGGTTGGAACATCTTCCTGTAAACCAAAAGGTCACGCATTGGATCAGTCAGGGCACATGCCTGGGTTGCGAATTCGGTCCTAGGTCGGGGTGCATAAGAAAGGCAACTGATTAATGTTTCTCTCTCGCATCGATGTTTCTCCCCCCGCCCTGCCTTCCTCCCTCCCCCTCTCTCTAATATCAATAAGCATGTCCTCAGGTGATAATAAAAAATAAAAAAAGAAAGAAATTGCCAATCTATGAGAAGTGAAGTTTGCCGACAGCCTCCAGCAGTAGCACCTTTGGGATAATGCTGAGGCCATGCTCTTCACAGCAGCCCAATCAGGAGTGCAGAGAGACCCCTGGCCACTTCTGCCCAATGTGGAAATCTATGGGATTTTGGTTCTGGGGCTCCATGTTGGGCTGGCTGAGAATTTCTCAGAACTGCAGTGAAGCCTGAGGCTCCACCTGTCCAATTCTCTTTCTGTTCCCCTTTCACAGGTGTTAGACCTGCATCACGGTGTGAGAAGTCCTCCCCACCTACTCATGTTCTGTGCCCCCCGCCTCACTTTTTTACAAGCCTTACCTGTTGTAAATCTCTAGCACTACTAACTCTATTCTGACATCCACTTCCCAGGGCCCCAAACCAACATATATATTTTATTTTTGTGAAATTTCAAGAGGCCAAATTAACCTATAGAGATAGAAAGCAGATCGGTAGTTGCCTGAGTCAGAGGTTGGAGAGACGGGCTGCAGAGAGGTATGACAACCCTTTGGAGCAATGTCATGTTCTACATCTTCATTGTCATGGTGGTTACACTGGTTTATACATTTGTCAAAGCTCATTGAAATGTACAATTAAATGAGTGGTTTTATTGTATGTAAAGTATGCTTAAATAAAGATGATTTTTTAAAAATTTCTGTCTTCTGGAAATATTTAGTGTCTGGTGGTTATAGGACTGTATACTTGTCAAAGTAGACTTGTACACTAAAAAATGGGAATTGTACTATATATAAGCCATACCTTCATGAAAAAAGAATAAGTCAGGAAAATAATTTTTATTGCTTATTATGGGATTATTATTTTAAACAATTTGTCATATAGATGGGGGAATGATCCTGATTTCAAAACTTACTATAAAGTTACAGTAATTAAAAGGATGTGGTACTAGAATAAAGATAGATTTACAGACCAACGAGACAGAATAAAGGACCTGGAAATAAATCCTTTCATATACGGTCAAACGATTTTTGATAATGGCGCCAAGACCATTCACCCTTGTAGAAAGGACAGTCTTTACTACAGGTGGTACTAGGGAAACTGGATATCCACATGCAAAAGAATAGATGAAGCCCTGCCTCACACTACACACAAACATTAACTCAAAATGTGCCAAAGTTCTAAATATAAGACTTAGACTATAGAAATATTAGAAGAAAACATAGGATAAAAGCTTCATGACATTGGATTTAACAATGGTTTCCTGAATCCAACATCAAAAGCAGAGGCAACAAAAGAAAAAATAAACAAATTGAACTTCATGAAAATTAAGAACTCCTGTACATCCAAAGACACTATCAACAGAGTAAAATGACAAATATTAATCCCTTAGCAGATGTACTTGCAAACAGTATATCTGATAAGAGATTAATATCTGGAATACATAGAGAACTCTTAAAATTCCACCAAAAAAATTCAAGGTCTATGTGAGGAATGCTACAAAAGTCTGATGAAATAAATCAAAGAAGAATTAACTAAAAGGAGAGATAATACTTGTTCATGAGTGGTAAGACTCAATATTGTTAGGATGTCAGGTCTTCCAAACTTGATCTATAAATTCAATGTAATCTCAATCAAAATCTCAACAAATTATTTTATGGAAATTGACAAACTTATTCTAAAGTTTATGTGGAGAGGCAAAAGACCCCGAAGAGCAAACACTATATCGAAGGAGAAGAACAAAGTTGAAGGACTGATATTACGCCACTTCAAAGCTTACTATATAGCTACAGTAATCAAGACAGTGTGGTGTTGGTGAAGGGGTAGACAAATAGATCAGTGGAACAGAATGAAGAACTTAGAAACAGACCCAAATAAATATAGTCAACTGATCTTTCACAAAGGAGCAAAGATAATATAGTGGAAAAATGGTATTTTTTCAACAAACAAATGGTGCTGGAACAGATGGGCATCCACATGCAAAAATAATAATAATAGTTTAGACACAGAATTTACATCCTTCACAAAAATTAACTCAAAATGAATCACAGACCTAAGCATCTAATTTAAAACTATTAAACTCCTAAAGGATAACATAGGAGAAAGTGTAGATGACCTGGGGTTTGGTGATGACTTTTTAGATACAACATCAAAGGTACAATTCATGAAAGAAAGAATCAACAAGCAAGACTTCATTAAAAATTAAAAATTCTACTCTACAAAAGACATTGTCAAGAGAATAAGATGCCAGACCACAGTCTGGGAGAAAATATTTGCAAAACACATGTCTGATAAAGGACCTTAATCCAGAATATACACAGAATTCTCAACAACAAAAGTTGATCAGCTATAAGAAAACAAACAACCCAATTAAAAATTGGATCAAAGACCAAAGAAGATATACAGATGGTAAATAAGCATATGAAAAGATGCTCCACATTATACAGCATCAGAGAAACGCAAATTAAAAAAAAGATATCAACACAGACCTTATGAGAATGGTCAGAATCCAGAACACTGACAACATGAAATGCTGGTGAGGATGTGGGGCAACAGGCGCTCTCATCCATTGTTGGTGGAGATACAAAATGGTACAGACACTTTGGAAGACTATTTGGCAGTTTCTTACTAAACTAAACATACTCTTCCCATAAAATCCAGCAATTGCATTCCTTGGTATTTACCCAGAGGAGCTGAAAACTTATGTCCACACAAAACCCTGCATGTGTATGTTTATAGCAGCTTTATTCATAATTATCAAAACTTAGAAGCAACCAAGATGCCCTTTAGTAGGTGCAAGAGTAAGTAAATCATGGTACAGCTAGACAATGGAATGTTATTAAGCACAAAAAAAAAAAAGCTGCCACGGAAACACATGGGGGAATCTTAAATGCATATTACTAAGTAAAAGGGAACTGCCTGAAAAGACTACATACTGTATGATTCCTACCATATGCTATTTTGGAAAAGAGAAAATTATGGAGACAGTAAAAAGATCAGTGGCTGTCAGGGGTTAGGAATAGGGAGGGATGATGAGGCAGAGCACAGAGGATTTTTAGGGCAGTGAAATCACTCTGTATAAAATGGTAATGGTGGATGCATGTTATTATACACTTGTCCAAATTCTAGAATGTACAACACTATGAGTGAACCCTAAGTAAAACTACGAACTGCGGTGATAATGTTGCGTCAATGTAGATTCAAGTATAACAAATGTAACACTGTGACAGGGGAATGTTGATACAAGGGAGAGGCTAGTCATGTGTGGAGACAGGGAGCATATGGGAAATCTCTGTATCTTCCACTCAGTTTTGCTGTGAATCTGAAACTGCTCCAAAAAATAATGCTTATTCTAAAAACAATCTAATTCAAAAAGGGGCAAAGGACTTGAATAGAAATTTCTTCAAAGAAGGCCAAAGGGCACATGAATAGATGCTCAAAATCACTAATCACTAGGAAAATGCAAATTAAAACCACAATGAGCTACCACCTCATACCCATTAGGATGGCCACCATCAAAAAAAGCAGAAAACAGCAAGTTGGCAAGGATGCGGAGAAAAGCGAACACCTGTGCACTGTTAGTGGGGATGCAAATGTACCGCCAACCGTGGAAAACAACATGGAGGTTCCTCAAAAAATTACAAATAAAATTCCAGTTGGCTCGATTATTCTACTTCTGGGTATATACCCCAAAGAATTGAAATCGGGGTCTTGAACAGATATTCGTATGCCCATGATCACAGCAGCATTATTTGCAAGTAGCCAAATGGTGGAAGCAACCCAACTGTCCATCAACAGACAACTGGATAAGCAAAATGTGACATATAGATGTATATATTCATGTATGTTCCATTCTGTATATGCTGATGTGAATAGATATAGACAATGAAATATTATTAAGGCTTAGAAAGGAAGAAATTGTGACACATGCTACAACAGAGGTGAACCTTGAAGACATTATTGTACATGAAACAAGCCAGTCACAAAAAAACACATCCAGCGTGATTCCACTTATATAAGGCACCTAGAGTAGTCAAATCCTTAGAGACAGAAAGTAGAATGGTGGTTGCCAGGGATTGGGAGGAGGGAGGAAGGGGGAGCTGTTGTTTAATGGGTACAGCAATTTGGCTTTGCGAGATGAAAAGTGTCCTGTGAGAGATGGTGGTGGTCACTGCACAACAGGGCGAATGTATTTAATACTGCTGAACTGTATGCTTTTAAAAGGTTAAGACAGTTAAATTTTAAATTATGGGTATTTTGCACCAATAAAAATCCTCTCAAAAACTAATAGAATGATATTAAGGTTATATTACATTTTTAAAAAATAGAGTTCCCTTCTCCAGGTGTCAGATGTACTGGGCACCCCACTGACAAGGGGAATGAGAAGTCTTGGATTTCAGTTAGTATTGAACAGTATTAGTCATGGAGAGCTTCCTGGGGGAGGCGAGGTGGTGGACCAATGCCAAGCAAAAGGAACAGAAGGATTCTAGTGGTGAATAATTCTACCTCAGTGCCCATCTGAGCCCTGCCCCTTAGCTCACCTCTTGACAGTTTCCAGGGAGACAGTTTCCAGGGAGCTTGGAATATTCATATTGCTTTCACTTGACAACCAGAAACCAGTGGCTAACCACCTGCCACCTTCTTTCCATCATCCTGGGCCCATGGGCTCTGCACTGCCCAGGCAACGGGTGCCCAGCCAGGTAGGCGCCTTCCATCCGTTTCCCTTCTCAGCCACACACAGGCCTCACAGAGACAACTGAGACTCTTACTGATGGAGGTAAGGTCATAGAAAGTGCTGGATGGATTGAGGGCAGACATGGACAATCTCCAACCCCATAGGAACCTCTCATTTGTTACCATCCAAGGAGAACCCTAGAGACCCTAGTCCTGGCCCTCAGGGGACTCACAGCTTAGTGCAATCAACAGAGCTACCTTATCCTTTCAGTAGACAGAAGCTAGTGCCTACTTCATGACGGCTGCCGGGCCAGGGGCTTTCAAAGACATGGCTCACCCTTAATGGGGTGAGGGGGAGGGGGCAGCATAGCAGACGCCACAGTGCTCCACCCACTCCTCAGCACTCACTGCTAAGCACCAAAGGCTACTTTCTCTAACCTCTGTAATTCTCTGCCTGGGGGGTTTTCTTGCCTCCTCAAGGGGTGAAGCAGCAGCCCTCAACAGGTGGCAGACAGGGAATGAGTTAAAAAAAGCCCCAGTTCCTTTGCTCTCAGTTGGGACAACTCATGTCCTATGGTGAGCTCCATAGTGGCAGGAACTATGGCTTGTTTATCTGGGCCTGGATCACAGTGTAGGCACTTAGGGATGGGGCTGCCACTGGGTGGTCACCTTTGTGCAGTGCACGGCCTGCGTAACCATCTATGGCAACCTAGCCCATGGAGGTTTAGTAAATGATTGAATGAATGAATCAGTGGAATTGTATATAACCGGGGAAGGACACTGCAAGCAGAAGAAACAGAGCAAGCAAAATCAGGGATGCCTGAAAGTGCGGAGCTTCTTGGTGGAAAGAGCAAACCGCTCTGTGCCACAGGCGGTATGTCTCAGGAGTTCCATGGCCCAGCTGTAGCATTGCCCAGAGTGTGGTCAACACACCTGCATTCCATCTTGGACCTGCTCATCTAGAATCTCTGCAGATGGGGTTCAAGAATCTGGGCATCCCAAGGGAACCTCAGGAACACAAAATTTGGAAAGATACGGGTCAGCTAAGAAAGTGAGTGGTGGACTACAAACGGGTGACTGAGACTAGCTGGATTGGACAGAGCCCAGGCCAATACTTCATTCATGCATACATGCATGCATTCAGTAAGTATATATTGAGCTGGTAAGGTACTCAGGCATGCCAACACACAAGACAACCATGATCCCTGCTCCCTTTCACAATCTAGTGGGAAGAGAGCCATTAAATAAACAAGCAAATAAATACCTAATATAGCATCAGGTTATGATTGATGCTTTTTGCAGGAAAGAAAGCAGGGTAAGGGGATAAAGAGTGGAGGAGGTTGTTTTGGATGGGTGTCAGGGGAGCCCTCCGCTGAGGCTAGTAGGAAGTGAGGAAAGGAGCCAACTAAAAAGGAAAGAATGAACCATGCAGATGTTTGGGGAAAGAGTACTCCAGGCAGAGACAGCAGTAAATGCAAAGGCTTGGGGAACAGAACACGTGAAGGAGAGAGACTGGGTAGGAAGCTATTGCAGTAGTCCAAGTATGAGATGCTTAGAGGATCAGACCAGGGCAGAGGCAGTCAAGTTCAGAATATATTTTGAGGGGAAAGGTGATTTGCTGTTGCATCAGATGTGGATATGAGAGAATATGGGAGTCAAGGTTATTGCAGGCAAGAATGCAGATGATGAGGGGAGAGTTAGAGGAGATGATGTCAGAGAAGGTAAGGGTAGGGGCTTGCAGACCACATGCAGGTTCCTGCAGACCACGGGAAGGATTTTACTTTTCCTTTGAGTGTGATGAGAGCCCCGGGAGGGTTTGAGCAGAGTAGGGATGTGATCAGAGTATGTTGTACAAGAATCTGTAGTTGCAGAATGTAGAACAAACTTTAGGAAGGCAGACGTGGAGTAGAGCAGTTCAGAGGCTGGCGTAGGCATCAAAATGAGAGATGATGATGGATTGCAGCAGAGTGCTGACTGGGATGGGAAACTGGACTTCAGGAAACTTGTTGAAGAAATAATAAGTGGTAAAAATGAAGGAGACAGGCAAGTAAACTATTGAAATTTGGTAGTGGGTCAGGAACTCAAGCTCAGCAGTGGGTGGCTGTGTCTTCTTGGGAGCAGTGGCCCCAGTTCTCTGAGCTGGTTTTGTCATCTGCAAAATGAAGATGATAATGAAATGTACCTCATAGAATTGTTGTTAGGGCCATGTCGAGATTTTGGCACAAGATCTAGTACACAATAAATATTTAATAAATGCTGTCCTAGGAGCCAGAAAGCGAAGTTGCAGTACCGTCTCTGCCATTCACTGTCTGGCTGTGCCATCTTGGGCAAATTTAACACTCTGTGCTTCTGTTTAACCATCTCTAAAATGGGGCTATCATTAAGGTTGGGTCATGAGGATTAAATAAATGAATACGAATAGAAAAGCATTTCGAATAATGTGGCATGTAGCAAGAACTGAATAAGATCCGATTATTAATATATATGTAGACATATTTCATTATGTCTTCCCCCACTAGCATACGCCCACCTCATTCTGGAGTTGGGAAGTCTGTGGTTCAGAACAACGTGGCCCCTCCTCAAGGACGCTACACCCTCCCTGCCTGCAGCGGTCCTGCTAGCCTCCGGCGAAGATTGGGATTCCAGCTTCGAAGGGTGGCGCCCCAAGGACTCCCACCCTTCCTCTCCCCTTCAGGCCCCGCCCCGCCCCGCCCACGCGCTGCCCAGAGGAACCTTGAAGTGCGCGCTCTGGTTTCCAGGCCGGGCGCGTTCGCGCAGCTGCGCCGCTCCCTAGAGGTACTTCCGGTGGCCGCGCCCCCTCACTCCCGGGCGTCTCCATTTTGCCTGTGGGTGGACAGGCGACCAGGACAACCGGATTATCCGTGCAGGGTCATCAGTACTCTGAAGGCCGAGTGGGTTCAACGCACCTTCTCATTTCCTTCCTCTGCCCGCAGAAGCCGGGGGCGCGCATGGCGGGCTTGGAGGTTCTGTTCGCGTCTGCTGCCTCAGCGATCACCTGTGCGCAGGACGCGCTGGTCTGCTTCCTGCACTGGGAGGTGGTGACGCACGGCTACTACTGCTTGGGTGCCGGCGACCAGGTACGCCACGGAGCCGACTTGGAGCCAGGGTGGAGGGACTAAGGCGCCTTCCGCCCAAACCCATAGGACCGAAGGCCAGGTCAAGAGCACCTCACCTGCCCCTCTCTCAACTCGGGGACCCGGGGTTCATGACACCGTTGGTATAGTCTGCGGACTGGGGAGGTGCTCTACTGCCCTAGCTGAGCCCAAAGCCTCAGACAACATAGCTGACACGTAATTGAAAGCCCACGGTCAGAAACTTGCTTTCAGCACGGCCTGGCAGCCCCCGAGGTCAGGATTGGGTGGACCTGGCACTGAGACGGGTGTAGCTTCCCTGCGCGCTCCTCACCCACCTGAAGTGTCCAGCAAGCTCCTTCCCACACAGTACTGCCTGCATACTGTACGGAGCCTCCACCAAGTAACTAGATCCAAGCTCGAGTGTAGGGGTGAGCCTCGACCTACTCAGCCCCAATCAAGGGCCCAGAGAACGCAAACATCCCTCATCCTTTGCAGACCACTGTCCACTGTCATCCCCTGCCCAGGCTCTGGAAAGCAAGCACCTCCCACACGCACACACATACACCCAGGGTGTAAGGACCAGGTGAGGAAGGTCTCCTCCCCACAGCTGCCCCTATGGGACCAAACCCTCCTGCTCTCCCATCTGCAGGCTTTGCCTCCGAGGGCCTTGCTGTCACCCCCGCAGAGTCCCAGAGCTTCTGGACCCAGCCTGCCTCACTGATTCTTTGCTTAGCATTCCCCCGTCTTCTCTGCTGCTCCCCTGTGACTCTCATCGTACACATCAGCGTCCTGTGAGAACTGGACCTGACCCCCTTACTGCCCGTTTATTTGCCTTCTAAGCTACCAGAGGAAATACCTTCCCTGCCACGCCTGCCACAGACACACACTCAGAACTCCAAGCCTGTCCCTCCTGGTTACCCTCTTCTCACTCTCAGAACCTAAACCAACTCCGGGAAACAGGGCCCTTCACTCCTTGCATCTAGTAGTGAGATTTTTAACCTTCCTCTCATTTCTAACTGCTTCCGTTCTCAAGCTCACTAATCCTGTCTTAGTTTCTCAGATATACATCCAGAGTCTTAAACTTTTCCTGTTCTGCTCAGAGCTTTAGGGATCCTTCCTCAAAGATGGTTGATACCTTCCGAGCACTTAGTGTCAGGTCCTTCCCCACATCCCTGGCTGCCCCATTCCTCGGTCTCTTAGAACTAGTGGCCAGGACCACCACACCCCTCTCACACTTTACTCCCACCAGCAGGAATCAGAAGCACAAGAACGGTCACGGGTTTCTGGGTCTTTTTCCCCCCAAGGCTTCAAGTTTCTCGCTGGGACCCCTGATAGACACCTCGCATCCTTTATCCCCACCTCTAGGCTCACACATACTTCATCCCTCATGTGGACTCTAGGACTGGAGATACGGCTGGGAAAGGAGGGCCAGTCTTATACACACACACATACACACACACAGCAGGAACCATTTCTCCCTCCTAAATGCATCTTCCTGGCCTCTCTCTACACTCTGCACTTCATTCCACTTACCTTGCCTTTTATCATTTCAGATCTTGAGACAAGGTACAGACAGAGTCCCCACTCACAAGTGTCAGGCTGCCCCTTTCAGTGTATAGCCTCCCCCACAGAAACCTTATGCCTCTTCCCCTGACCCACTCCAGCTTTCTAATCTTTAACAGCTCTTGCCCCAGTCGTTTCATTTCAGTCTCTCCTGGGAAGTTCTCTCAGGAAGCTGACGTGTAGGGTGATGCAGGGGCAGTGGGATGGGGGAGGGAAGTTAAGACTTGGCCCTGACCTTGGGGTGCCCCGTTGGCCCTCCACTTCCTCCACCCCTGGCCTTGTCTTTCAGATCTAACACAGTTGCCCTGTTTTCTCCCCACCCATGTACCTTGCTCCGTGTTTACTTCTAGCTAGCTACTGCTGCTCCGACAGACAGTCAGCACCTCTCTCCCCAGCCCAAAGAGAGCAAAAGGTTTTTGTTCTCTTCCCCCCATTCCAAAGATACATATCAACACTGCAGATAGGAGTCCACCATTCATCCTCTCTCACATCCCATCAGCAACTCCGAGGCACTTTGGTGGCTTAGGGACATTAGTTCGTATAGGTTACTGCCTCATTCCAGCCAGCATCATCCCCTTGCGATATACTCTGGGCCCAAAACTTTCCAGGTGAAATGTGCAGAAAGAACATGATTTCATTTTAATACTGGTTTTAAAAAATAAAACCAGTATTGCCGTGTGCTGAGTTCATGCAGAAAGTGGTGTTGGCCCCACACATCATAGGGGAGGCTGGGGAGACTGGGAACGAGGGTTTTGAAAGGCTTTGCCCACTGTTTGTATGGCTACCCCAGGGCTAAAGCATGCGGGCCCTTCGAGGGGCTCGGTGTTTGTATCGCACACTAGAGTGTATTTTTGTTGCTCTTTGCCCTTCTAAGTGCCATTGGAGCTCAGGTTGCACTTGTCCTCTCACTTCTGCTGAGTCTACTTTCATTCAGAGTTGAAGCCCTTTGGAGAAGCACCTTCCCTATTAATTTATTAAAGAGCGGGTTTAATTTTCTGGCCTGGGACCAGAAGACTCAGCAGAGACCAGCGGTGTCTGCCAAGCTCAGAGGATGTGTATGTTGCCTCTCCAGCCACCTCCTGCTCCCCACCCTTCTGGGGTGATAAAAGAGAGAGAAAGCTCCCAAAAGTGTGCGTGTACTTGATTATATAATATATTGGGAGTTAAATAAAAAGCTAAATTGTCTCCCGTTCTCTTTGGTTTTGTTTCCTTTGGTACCAGGGAATTGTGTACGTAAAACTTGATCAGGAAAGCAGTGCATTCATTGGCCTCAATAAAATTTAGCTAATGTTTGAATTTAGATTTATTTCTTCTTTTTTTTTTTTCCTAATGCTCAGGACCCACCCCAGACCAGTCACATCAGGATGTCAGAGGATGAGACCTGACCATCGTTTCTTTTTTTTTTTTTTTTAAGGTTTTCTTCACTTATTTTCAGAGAGGGGAACAGAGGGAGAAAAAGAGGGAGAGGTACCCGGCCCGCAACCCAGGCACATACCTTAGACCGGGAATCAAACAAGCGACTCCTTGATTCACAGGCTGGTGCTCAATCCTCTGAGCTGCACCAGCCAGGGCTAGATTTCTTTCTTGAAGTCAGCACCATGCCTCACAAGAGATTTCCAACTGTGTCAAGCAGTTTAGGTGGCAGGGGATGGAGATGGCCATAGACTTAAGCTAGAGAATTTTGTTTTCTGTTGCGGGAACCTTAGAATTATGGTGAAAGAGAGAAAATGTCTGGAATGATCTGTCGGAGTTTCTTTGGGTGCATTTTAGCCTAGAGGCACTGGGATGAACTCAAGACCACTAAAGAATGCTTCTAGCCCCAGGAGCTTGCCTAAGGGGACAACTATACTTACTTTCTTGGAGCCAGTCTGGTGGTGGACCTGGTTGGGGAAAAAATCTTTTCCAGCCTTAGCCCGTCCAACTGGAAGCTCTGAACACCATATCCAGCTCTGTGCCTGACTTAAGTGGCTTTGGGCAATTCTCAGCCCCTGTCAGCTCCCTTAGACTTTTCATCTGAGGGAGTTAAACTACACTACTGCACTTTGGCTACTTTCCAATTGTAGCTTTCTGGGAGACCTGATATTTGATGTCAGGGCCTAGAGGGCAGTTTAAGGCCATGTTTGGCCTGATATCACCAGCGCCAGTCGCTCCCTGTCCCCCGTTTTCCCCATATCGGGGAAGCCCTCGGGCTGGGGAACATTAGTTCCCCTGCAGGGAGAGGCATCAGCATCACTTGGCCCCAGGACTCTGCCTTGCCCTGGGAGCTAGAGGCTATGGGGTGGTGAGCAGGCTGAGTTATCTATATTCAAGAAAGAATTCTCATGGGCTGCTGTAGGTAGAGAATATAAATTCAAAGGTCCTTAACAGAACAAAGAGAGGCATATTATCAAATTCTTGGCTTCCAAAGTAAAGTTTAAATCCACAAACTAAGGAATATTTTTATAGGAAATTTACCCACTTGGGATGAAGGGAGGTTTCTCTTTCTCAGCAGAGACATTTGCTTAGTTTCACTTTTGTTTTTTGTCACTCTCCTTTCTCTGCTTCAGGCCTGTGAGCTTCCTTGTCATCCAGCCAGATTTCAAACTACGCCAGTTGCAATATCTTGGATTTTATTTGGGACCTCTTCCCTCATTGGATTCCTGAGTACCAGGGGTGACCAAAGGGGAGAGCCCCCCAGTTCTCCACTCTTGGCCTCCAACTGTGCTTGGGGTGTTTAAGGCCTGCATTGGTCCTTTGTCCTTGTTCATCTTTGGTTCCACTCTCTCCCACTATATTCTCATGAATACAGATCTTCCCAGTGATTTTGTCCATGCTTAGCTATGTAAATATGCACCCATGAAAAGGAATAATAGATTTTTTTGTGCATTTAAAAAAATTTTGCATATTTCACTCAGGCATAAATTTCATTTTTTCTTAACTTTTCTTTGTCATATATATTTTTAAAAACTTATCTGTAATGCCACAATTATATCTAGTTTGTTCCTTCTCACTACTATAGCATATTCCTCTCTGAGCATATTTTTCATTTCACCTCCACTTTGGTGATGGAGATTCTTGGTCATGTCCCCTGTGCCTCTGTGCATAGGGTTTCTTCCAGGAGTGGAGGTTTTGGGTCACGGCACATCAGCTCACCTCATGGCCCTAGATACTGCCAGATTGCCCTCCAACGTGGTTGTAAGAGTTTAAGCGGCCACCAGCAACCAGTGTCCGGAGGCTCTCACTCTTCCCACACCTACACAGATACCTGGAAAAACACAGAAACCTGGATAATAACCAGTCTGATGGGTGTAACCTGGTATCTCATTGCTTCAACCTGTGCTTCACTGAGTGCTGGTCAAGTTGAACAACCTTTACACACTGTCAACTGCTCTTATCTTTTGATTGTTCACATCTTCTGCCAGTTTTTCAAGTGGGTTCACAACTGTTTTCCACGCACCCCCTTTATGTGCTAATTATTAATTCTTTTCATTTGTAGCCATGGCAAATATCTCATCCTAGCTTGTGGCTGCCTATTAACTTTGTAGTGTCTGTTGTTGAAAAGAAGCTTTAAATCATGAATAGTCTCAAAGACAGTACCTTTTTTTCTTTTGCCTGTCTTATTTAAGAAATCTGTCCCCTTCTGGAAATTACTGTTAGTTCTTACTATAAAAATAGTATTGAGAACTATTTTTCAAAGTTTAGTGTTTTAAAGGAGAGTCATGGCATTACTAAAAACAAAAAGAAAGAAAGACGTCACACTCGATGCATTTTTACACCCACCAGATTGGCAAAAATGTAAAAAGTGTACAATAGCAGTGTTGCTGACTACATGGAACGACAGGAACTCTTATACATTGCTTATGGGAGTGTAATTCAGTACCTCTTGGAAAACAAGATCACTTTATCCTATGAATTAAAAGTTCTCCCCCCAGACATACTGTATAGAAATTTATCCACATGAGTACTCGGAAGTGTGCACAAGAATGTTCATAGCAGTCTTTATAATAGCTAAACAGATAAGCTGTACACACTCCAAATGTCTACCAGCAAGCGAAGGTGTAACCTGCATATTCATGCAATGGTGTGCTCTCTAGCTGTGCGCTGTAGAGTAGTGGGATGCTGTATAGTGAAGCAGCAATAGTTATATGCATTGCCATGGATGAATCTCAGAAAACTATCCAATGAAAAATGCTAGTGATGAAAGTAATGCAATTTAGATAAAAATTCAAAAATATTTGAAACTATTTTTAGGTAAGGAAAAGTAAAGAAATTTTTAGAAATACAGAGAGTAATTACCCATGGTGGGGGAGCTTCTTTGGGGCTCTAGTCAAAGAGTTAGCAGTATTGGCAATATTATGTTTCTTTAGCTGGCAGTAGATACGTAGGCATGCATTTTATAATTCTTTTTTATCTTGTACGTATGCTACATTTCATACATATGTGAAAATTGTTCATAATTTTTGTGAAACCACTACAATAGCCTGGAGAGGGGTGGTGCATCAGAATCTGTATTTTTAGTCAGCACTTTGGTGATCCTGTTGTAGATGGCCCAAGTTCCAAACTTTGAAAAACACTACCTTAGAATTTCACAGTATCCCTGGAGATGATCGGCCTTATTCTTGGTAGGGGGATGACGAGGAGATTAATACTGAAGCAAAGCTGCCAATTCTTGACAGGTTCCAGGCCTGTGTGACAAGTCAGAGATGAGAGAGGAGCAATGGTGGAAGTCCAGAGACCTGGGTCCCAGACCTCTAATTTGCTGTGGGACCTTGGACATTTTATTTCTCCTGACCTCCATGACCTTATCTGTGAAGTGAGGGATGAGATTAGATCGTCCGTAAGATCCTTTATAGGTCTGTGTTCTGAGGTTGTTACCTTCCTCCTCTCAACCCTGGTGTCTTCTCAGCCGGGTCCCAGTGACAAGAAATCAGAGCTGCTGCCTGCTGAATGGAACAGCAACAAAGACCTGTACGCTCTCCGGTATGAGTCTAAGGATGGGTCCAGGAAGCTCCTTGTGAAGGCTGTCACCGTGGAGAACAGCATGATCATCAATGTGCTGGTGAGCCTCGCAGACACGGAGGGGCCTGCTGATGGCGGTGGATGTTGGGATCATGTCTTTGAAACCCATGTAACTGTGTGGATGCAGAGCCCTAAGCGTTTGTGAGTGAGGCCTTTACCCAGTGATCCTACTGCTGGAACTTTCCCTAAATATAGAAAAACTTATGCTCAAATATTTTCACCACCTGGTATTGTCAATGGGGGACTTTCCATCGCAGGGGAATGGTTAAGTAAATTAAGATAAATCCATTTGGTGACAACATGATAGGAAGAAACTCACCATAGTCCCAGGGGGCTACTTTTAGTTGTTTATTTTATTTTTTTTATCCTCACCCAAGGACATGCGTAATGATTTTAGAGAGGGGGGAAGGGAGGGAGAGAGGGAAGAAGAGAAACATCGATCCAGTTGCCTCTCATATGTTGCCTCTGGTACTCACCATGACTGGGGACAGAACCGGCAACCTAGGCATATGCCCTGACCGGGAATCAAACCTGCAACCTTTGGGTTTATCAGATGACATTCCAACCAAGTGAGCCACACCAACCAGG
>PVJD01009005.1:0-66947 GCA_004026545.1 Mormoops blainvillei
TCAAGTTGGAGATGTAACTTTATTGGCCAAACCTTTTACCTTCGCAGGGGCGAACTCCCTTGTTTTTTGAATAGGGAGTCGCACCTGGCGCTTACAGGCTAGGGAATTTATACACGCAGGGCAAGCAAGCAGATAACAGAAGCGGATGCGGCGGTTTAGCTATTGGAGCATTAAAATGCTGCCTAATTGCTTTATTGGCTGAAATAACTGTTGGCGGGCAGATTCTAAGGGGTTCCTGCTTTGTCTCAAACTTTTCTGTTTCCTCCTCCTCCTGGATGTCTGATGTCTACACCCTGAGATTAATTGCGGTGGTCCCATCACTGCCTAGTTCCTCACCCCTGCCGTTATCTGGGGTGTAGGGCTCTGATACCTCCTCCTCTTTTCCTGGTAACTTTCCACCAGCTCCTAACACCTCCCTCTTCACTTGGCACACCTTCTTGTTTATCTCATATCTCGTTGCGAATGAGGTATATAAGAAATTTGTATATTTTGGAGATACGGTTCAGATTAAGTTTTGTTCTTTGCATATGATCCCCTTCCTTTTCTTCTCACCCAGCCTCGATGAGCAATATTGCTTTGCCCCTGAAGACTCTGTGCTCTTACACCCTTTTAGGAACATTCTTCTCCTAGTAGAGTCACTTAGTATTAATATTTCTGGCTTATTCAAGGAAACCAATCTTATTTTAACACTAATCCCAAGTTGCTTTGTACTTTTCTTTTATTCTTTGAGTCATTTCACTGGAGTTTGGAAGTGGACAAGATATAAGTCCATATGCCCATAACATCTTGAGCTAGAAATAAGTTCCACTTAATAGCTGTTTTTATTTGTTGTGGTTTTACAAATGAATGATTTAGCTTTGTTTATTCCCAGGAAGTAAAACTAGTCAGAACTCCCAAATACCTTGCATCTGTTAGCAATGAAACCAAAGGCTATAATCACATTCTTACTATGAATATTAAAAGCTAAGGTATGAATCACCTCATACCTCCACTTCAGAGAGCCTAAAATATATAAATATTTTATATGGATGGGCTTTTAAATTACAAAAACCTCTATGATAGTTACAACAAATCTGAATAACTTAGAAATATGTGAAATAAATCCCAAAATCCTTCCCTCACCCTACCCCATTCATGATAAACAACACTATTTAATAGTTTAGTGAATATCATTCATTTTTTTCCTGTATCTCACATCTACCCATTTATCACAGCATTTTTTGTTTGTTTTTTTAAAATTGCATCTCTTCTATACATAACTGGGTATAATGCAAAAACTATAAAAAAGCGTGCTGTTGTTTTATAACTTGCTTATTCTAATATATCAAGGGTGTTTTATTATAGTAATAAATGTAAATTGTTTTTGTTATTTAGACTGTTGCATATGGTTTTTGGATAAACCATTTTGCCTATTTATGGATGTTTAGCTCATTTTCAATAGTTTGTTTTAAAAATTTCTGCAAGGAAGGAGAATTGTTTTCACTTTTGTGAAAACATCTTTGTTACATAGAATTATAGAAATAAAACTGTTGGTTTATTGGCATGAAATTTTAGATTTGTATACAAATTGCTAATTTTCTCCTCAAAAAGAATGTACCAAATGATGCTTCCATCAACAGCAGGTGCCTGTTACTCCACACAGTCAACCCCATGGAAGGCCACCAATCTGTTTTTCTTTCTGTATCAGTCATAATAGTGTTACAGTGTCACAAAAATTAAATAACTGCATAACTCTTTTATCCTAGTGGCTTACTACAAGCAAAATTTAATTTGTCATCAAAATTCTCTCTTCTAGCTTTGCAGCTAAATCACCTGGAACCCATGTTCTTCAAGGTTGCTGCAGAAAAAGAGATATTATTTTTAAACATCTAGATCCAGTAGTGACATTATTACTTCCTCTTGCCACCCGCTGGTACTCATTGCCTGCCCATTCTATCAACAATTACAAAGGGGTTGATGATGTAATTCTTCCACATACCAGGACAGAAGGAGCAGTGGTCATGGGGGAGTATGAGAAGTTACTAATATAATGTGTGAAAAGTCCATCTCCTTGTGGTTGTAGTTTTGCCTCTCCCTTGTGATCTTTCTACTGTGCGGTTTTCTTTTTAATTAAGCATCTTTTAATTTTTACTACTGATTTAGAGGAGCTGATAATGTACTATGAATAATAACTTTTCTTTCTATATATTACAAATATTTTCTTTCCTCAGGCTTTCTGCTCTTAATTATAATTACATCTTTGGTGAATGACTGTCCCCCGCCCCCCTCGAAAAAACATCATCAGTTAGATCAGTGACACACCATCCCGTTTAGGTCTTTTGTTTATATTAATCAAATCCCTTTCAAGTTCGAAGGTTAAAAAGAAAGGCGTACACATTTATAAGGGCCTTACGTCGTGTGTGAAAGTGATGATAGTGGCAGGGCATTACCTCAGTGTAGCTTCTGGGTTATATTTTTTAATCTTCCTACTAGTATCATTTTTAAAACAAAACTTAAAGTCAGCAGAATTACACCAATACTTTAAAAACATACACAGATAATACAGAGGCATATTTGGGGGAGCATGCTCAAATTTGGAAAATTAGCCAAAGAAGCAAGTGAACAATGATTTTTAAATCTATACATTAGACTCTGAGTCTAGGAAATAAATCCCTGTACCCTGCACCATTAAGCAGACCTGTGAACTCACTTTAGAGTGTGGGCGCCCTGTCCACTGCCCTGGCTTTACACTCCCTGCTGGGGGGAGTGGCCAGAGTTTCCACAGTCCCAATTTTGATTGGCTTGAATGAGTAATAAACACAAAATGTACAAACTGTCAACTTTCTCTACATCCTTTTAATTTTTGTTTTTTTAACCTTAACATCTTTCTGTAAAGCAAGAAATCATGGTGCCCTTCCAGATGAGCGTTTCTGGTCTTTTGAAAGTAAGAATAGTTATTAGAGGAGAAGGTTCTGAAGGGAAGTTTCTTATCACAGCATCCATAGTACCTGCCCGCGTAGCAGTCCTTCCTCCAGGGGCTGTGCCACAGAGCGCCGTGCAGGGTGCTCCCTCCCCTGGGTAGCCTGGAACAGACATCCCTTCGGAGACCACAAGCGATGGTGACCGACACGGCAGGCAGTGATACACTTTCCACGCCACTGGAACCATGGCGGTGTTATCATCATTTCTATGAAAACCCTTTCTCCAGACTCTAAATCACATTAGCCATGAACTATGTTCCAGGCTGGAATGTGGACTATAGAGCCATGACTGGGAGTGATGTGTTTAAGCCAAGTGTCAAAAGAATTGGGATTGCACAGTTGTAAACAAAACAGGAATACAGCAACTTTAGGATTAAGATAATGATTTAATTCCATGGTTTTCTATTTTTAAACCATCTTTTCCAAAGCATTAACTTCACAATAGATAGAATTCACAATCTCTGCCTCATTAGAGCTGTCTGACATATTGCCTGATGCCAACAGTTTCTTAACATGAGGATGAACACTAAAATATAAAAGACTGAAACCCAAAATTACTGCGATGACAATATACTGAAATGTAGTTTAAAATAGAAGTTTCTCACAAATGCAGGGTCTTTTTTTAGTAAATTTATAAATTAAAATGTTGAAGTTCATATTTTTCCTTGTAAGTACCAATGTCTCATAAGAATAAACGGGGCAGTCTCCGGGGACAGATACGTGGTCCTGAAGGAGGATGGAAGACCTGTGAGACGTGTTCCTTGTCATTTCCCATGGTACCACACCATCACACCACTGTAGAGAGTAAGCGCTAAATGGCATTACTTGTCTACATTATACTCCACCAGGGTCACAGATTCTATTTACTTCAGGGGTTATCAGGGTGACATAAATGAGTAAAAAGGGCCAGATGAAATACAATGGAAGGAGTTCATAGGTATAACATGAATTATACCAAAGTATATCTGTGCTGACTAAAGACATTGCATTTAAAAAAATAAGTTAATGGAGTTCTGGTTAACAGTAACAAAATATACATGTGTTTTGAATTACATCTGTTAAAATGTGCACTTCTCACTCTGGCTGGTGTAGCTCAGTGGATTGAGCGCCGGCCTGCAAACAAAAGGGTCACGGATTCGATTTCCCAGTTTCATTCCCTGCTGGGTTGCTAGCCAGGTCCCCAGTAGAGGGCGCACAAGAGGCAACCACACATTGATGTTTCTGCTCTTCTCTCTCCCTTCCCCTCTCTCTAAAAATAAATAAATAAAAAAAAATTTTTAAAGTGTGCACTTCTCAGAGACAAGACTAAACAATAATGTCTTTGCATCCCTAGGATCTAGCACAGAATCTAATATTGAGTTTTGTGATGATTATTTGTTTAATTGAGTTGAAAAATTGTTCTTGAAAGAATTGTGATTAAAGAAGACATTCAAGCTCACATCTTATCCCCTTCCCAACCTCTCAGGAGCCGGACAGGGAAAATGGGAAGGTTTCGGGAGGTGATCAGACCAAGCAGAGCACACAGGCCTGGGCATGTCACCGGAGAAAGAAGTGCAGAACATGAGGAAAACTGCGAATCTCCTCCCGGACCTCCAGAAATCTCTGGAATACCCTTCTGTGGTATCTCGTCCTTGCTCAGTGCCCTACAATTGCTCCATAAAGAAAATCAAAGGCCCTTTGCATTTTGAATAACCTGTTAACCCAAAAGAAATGTGCTAATGGTAGAACTTAAATGACCTAGGGCAACAGGAGAAGTAGAAAATACTGCCAGAATTATTAAATCTACAGTATGGAGATGAACCCCTACAAGAATTCAGTTGTGTTACAGTCAGAACAGAATACAGAAGTATGGAGTCCTCTTTTACAGACAAACTGAGATCCAAAAGTAGCGATCTTTTCACGAGACACATAGTATCTGGATAACAGAGTAGGCGCTAGAATTCAAGCACTGTGATTGCTAATCTCACTCTGGTTTCTTCTACCACATCATGTGGTCTCCTTGTCAAAGCAAATCGATCTCAATAGACTATTCCATTTCAATAGTGGCAGGTAGACAGGGAAATAAAACATAGGCTGCCAAAAAAAAGAAAGAAAATAACCCAAAAAACCAAAACCCAAACCAAACCAAAACAAAACAAAAACGCCAGTCTCCTGAGCTCTCTGTAAGGACGAGGTAGAAAAATGAGAGGAGAAAGAACTCCTCGTATGCTCTCGTAGTGAACCAAACAAACCTCAGATGGGTCAGGGCACAGCAAATCTATAATAACTGGCATTCTATAAAAATAATAACTCTATTCGTTTAAATAGAAAAATACTACAATTGAAATAAGTGACCTACCATCTTTATCAAAATTCCAAATGAAGCATTTGGAGTAGGAAAAACAACGCAGTAAAAGGCCAGTAGCTTTCATACAGAAAGAGCCAAATTCTCTAAATTTTCACTAAAGTGTAGTTTGTTTTAAAGAACTTTCATTTGAAATAAATTCTAACAACTTGTCATTTTGAAAAATTTTGTGTAAATTTTTTTACAGCCTGTGCTTTCTCTTTCTTGTCTTTTAGATATATATATATGTGTGTGTGTGTCTGTGTGTGTATATATATAAATTAGGTTCTTCAACTAATATTCAGTTTATCGTCAAGTCCTCATGCATGTACTCATAACATACATACATTATAAAGTATTTTTTATTTAATTAATTGATGTCTTGCTCGTACCAAACTGGCCCACAAGACAATCACATTCCACACTTGGCACCATGAGATCGAGTCAAACTTCTTACCATTTAAAAGCTGAAAATAGGTTGCTCAAATTGGGAAAGTTAAAAGAACTGTGTAGAGAGACATTAATTAGTAAAATAACATAATCCAAACTCTCCATATCCAAAAATTTACATATTCAAATAATTTTTCTATGTATGTATATTATCTATTTTTCTTCAAGTTCAAAAATGATATATGTATGTTACTGAAAGAGAATATCCCAGTTACGGTTTTAAAGGTGGGTGTAAGTGGGTAGACTATCTGGGTAGAAGAGCAGTAGGAATAGTATTTTAATCATGAATATTTTCTTTTGTTGTTATAACCAAAGGCACAAACTTTGTTTTCTAGTATGACAATATTCACGTGACTGAATAATATCTTCTATCTACTTAACTTCTTATGTACATATATAAAACTGGACCAAGGTTTAGGAAGAAGCATTCATATACATAGATGTATCTGTCATGATAGATACATATGTAACCTTGAAAAAATGAGAAGGTAAGAGAAATGAAATTTCATGCAAAAGCCAGTGAGCGTTGCTAGATGTTTTCTTTAAAACACACGGCCTATCTGGTAATGTATTGCTTTTTACTTAAATAGTTACTTTTTAGAAGGTGAGGTAGGTTGCTCCTATAGTCTCATCTGCAGCAATAAGAGATGATCTTATTAGCATACTATAATATAGATAACAACATAATAGAGAGGCACCCAGGGTATAAAACTTCTAATAATTCCAGAGAAAACTAAAGCTTCACATAAAGGTCCTCATAGTCATATGCACCATGCCCAGTAGCTCGATATTTATCCTGGAGGAAATGGGGATCACCAAAGAAACTTAATCTAGAGCTGCATGGCCAGGTTCTGCCTTAGATCAACCCCTTCGGTAGCTCTGAGGGGCGTGGAGCCTGCAAGCACAGTCCTGATGCAGGGACATCGGTTAGGGGACTGTTACAATAATCCAAACAATGATGATGAGAGTCTAGATGGGGACTGAATTAGTAAGGGTGAAAAACTAGGGACCAATTCAAAAACAGTTTATGGAGTCAAATGCACAGCACATGGTCATTTGATTAAACATGGGATATGAAAAAAGTAAAAATCAAAAAGAACTCCCAGATGTGCAGCATGGTGACAGGACAGATGAAACGAGATGATCCGGGAAAGAGCACAGAGGAAACACGGGCTTCAGCAGGAAGAGGTCAACAAAACATCATTTGGTGAAAAAATAAACAAAAGCTTTAATGAGATATGAAGCATCCATTCAAAAGTGAAAAAGCCATAATTCCTATAATTTGAAATTGGTGTGCCTGTGAGTTAAAAGTCTGTATTTCACTGACAGAGTACAAATTAGTTCTGTTGTTCTTGAGCTGTTCAGAGAAACAGGAAACAAAGGAACCCAACAAACCACCCATCCAAACTCAAAGTAGTTTTTTTAAATTTTATTTATTTATCTTTAGAGAGAGGGAAAGGGAGGGAGAAAGAGAGGGAGAGAATCATTGATGTGCAAAAGATACACCTATCAATGGTCTTTCACACACTCCCAACTTGGGACCTGGCCTGCAACCCAAGCATATGCCCTGACTGGGAATTGAACTGGCGACCTCTGGGTTCGCTGGCTGGCACTCTATCCACTGAGCCACACAAGCCAGGGCCAAAGTAATTCTTAAATTCAATAATAATATAAGGAAACAGTTTGTTTTGTATTGTTTTGTTTTTCATTGAGGATTTTGGTGAGTACAAAGGATGTAACTGAGTAAAATCTCAAGCAAATACAATCCCATGTTCTCCTTTTCAATAAATGTCAGGCCTTAAAACTAGTTTTGTGTATAACAGATGTTATAACTTTAGGCTTTTATAGGTTGAAAGAATCCTTCTGTTACTAAATGATTGTTAGCCTCTCAGGAAAGCCAGTGGCTAGCTGTAAATCTAATTTGTGTCTCATCACTTTTCACTTTTCCCAGTGCTGGCTGGTGGCCTCAAGCCCTCAGGAGCTATGGTAGTGTGAGAGTGAAATGGGAGGAGGGAGGAAAACCAGGAAGTCAAGAGGGGAAATAATCTAAATATTGCCCCTAGTAATCGCTAACTCTAACATAATGTAACATTTTTCCTGACCTCATTTAACTTTAAAGAGCTTGAGAACATCTCATTTCTCCTACCTGATAGGAACAGAAGGGTGCAGATGATCACAGTCTAAAACATTTCATGAAATATCTTCCCTGTTCCCACATGATTTGCACATTCTTCTATGTTTTCATATATTTTATAAGGAATACAACACCAAATATTAAGAGTTGCTTCAGGGAAAGGTCATTCATTCTATCTGCTTCTGATTTTATGAGTGTTGATAATATCATGAAGCCCCTGGGGCCCGTTTCCTGTGTTCCTCAGAATAAATGAATGTTCCATTGTTATACCATTGAGGGTATGCATGGATAACTTTGATTTTTTTCTCCATTTATTTTAATCCATGCCTGCAAAGTCATACCAACCAATAACGTTTAAATAAACATCCTTATTTTCCTTATAAATGAGTACAGTGCACTTCAAGTATGGTTGTTGAAACCAGGTATAGCATTTTATCAATCCTTAGAAATTAATTTCTGTGACTTACTATTTTCCCCCAAATTTTTTCTCAGCCAGTTTTTAAGTTTTTTTGTTTTCTGTTTTAACTTCTAGCTATTTTGTTAGAGAATAAGGCAGTGTTTTTCAGACAGGATCCCTGATACTGGACTCACAAATCTCAGTCTCAGAGGGGATTCTGCCCTCAAACACAACTTGCAACAAAAAGATTTCAGTGAGTTATATCCCTAACATAAAGAAGGTGGTATTATATTTACTCCGTGAGCTTACAATTACTAATTGTCACAAAATTTCCCAAATAAAATATAGATTTGATTGTTTTTACTTGTCCTTTAGTTTTGTTTTGTTTTGGCTCAGCTACAGAGGGAGGGAGGGAGGGAGAGAGGGAGGAAGGAAGGGAGGGAGGGAGGAAGGGAGGAAGGGAGGGAGGAAGGAAAGAAGAAAGGAAGGAAGGAAGGAGGGAAGGGAGGGAGGGAGGGAGCGAGGGAGCCAAGACAAATCTTTGGCTGTTTTTCTGAATTGTCACGTTTTCTCTACCACCCCGTTTACCTAACTCAGAGCTTAACAAGGTTTTGTCCCTTCTGCCTCTTCTACTCATAAATTAACAAGACTTCTTTAGTCAAATCGGCACAAATTGCTAACAAGATACTTTCTTTTCTATCTACTTGGCTTTTGGCTTTTATTACCTGTATTTTCCAATATCAAACATTTAAACTATCCAATGAACCACAGAGCATCCTGTCAAGTGTTTGTATCCTTACTTTGAGACATACGTGCACCTAAAAGAAATGTAGTCTGCAAGGGAATCAAGAAGTAACCTAGAAATATGTGTTGTAAGGTGACATGTGTTAAATTCCTTCCAAGGGGTCCAGTTATATAAATGCTGAAATTAGCACTTCGCAAGATGGTCGGATCTATGGCAGGTCCACAGTGGATTTTAATATGGTCGTATAACTTCTTCAAAACACTTTTTAAAAGAGCTGTAGGTAGCCAAGCATATTAAGAATATGTTTAAGCTTATGGAGGACTTAAATCTGATGACGGTGGATGGAGACCACTCTAACAGTCCTAGTTTCCTCCTCTCTGGGAGTGGGGCAAAGACTGAGTCAAATAAAGTCTATAGAACCTGCCTGACAGACTCTTGTATTGCTCCCTGGCATGTTTCTCAGACAGTTTACTTTGGTTGGGAGAAATTACACTGAGGTGTGGCTACTCACCAAGTTCCTTCTCAAGTCTTACAAATTATCACTAACAGAAAACATTCTAGAGCTTCCTCACCCAGCTAGCTGCGCCAGAAATAAAACAAAGTGAAGATGCTGCAAAGCTCTGCTACACCAGTAATTTTTTTTTAATAAAACTCTTCTGTTGATAAATGGTTGTTTTTCCTGGTTATTTGGCCATTAAGCAGAACTTTGCATCTACAAATAATTAAATGAACTATATTAATTTACTTAGTACTTAAAAATGTGAAGTATCTGTACATTGCTTACTACTGAAATCTGCCAGCATGCTTAACTTCATATGAGAGAATGGGCTTTGTGCAGGATTAAAACCATGTCTCCAACCCTTAGGGAAGAAATATATACCAAAATCAGTTAAAAAAAAAATACATGCACTTTAATGTTGAATTGGATTTATAATAACTTTTCACATAGCTTTACAAGCCAGCTAACAGATGGGAATAATATTTCAAATATTTTACTTTATTCCGTTGTTTCACACATTAATAGAGTAGCAAACATATATGTAAAATGCACTAGACTTTGTGAAGCAGCAACCTCCAAAGAGTTTTTAAAAATTTGAACCCTAAACAATATTAATTTTAACATGTACTTTTTGAAAACTCACATGTAGCTTTGTGCCAATTTAATGCCCTCCAGCAGAGTTAGAGAGGAATACCCAGTCTGGCCCTGCCTGCCATCTGCTCTCTCAGGGTACCCTTCCAGCCACACAGTTCCTGGTTTCCCTTAAAGTCTTTCTCTACTGTCTTCGTTTGCATTATAGCCCAGTGCTAACTGCAGCACTTCGTTCAGATCACAATGGCTCCATCCTGACTCTAGAACACTTGTGCCCAACCACTAATCCCTATGCAAAATTCACAGTATTTTTTTTCACCGAGTTAACAATTAATAATAAAGCTTATAAAGTCATTTTGGAGCTGAGATTGACACAGAGTGCATCTATATTAGTTCATGTACTTTTAATTATTTTTGCTGCTTAATATATTTCCGTGCAACTAAAACAATTCTACATTTATCTACATCTTACAAAGTAATATGCAATATGATAATGCGGTGTTACACTTTTAAAATTAATCTTTAGTGTAGTCATTATGGTTTTGCTTTGTTCAAAAACACTTAATTTTAGTGATGAAGCTTGATCTTCGTCTGTCCCTATGGAATTATGTAGGAACACTTGTTCGTAAAAAAGAGAAACAAGAAAAGTAACTGAGTGGTACATTAAGTGCTGATGAAAAAAGTAAGTACTAAATTTTAAACTTTTGTTAAGTAAATATTTTTAAAAAAATCTGAAGGAGAGAGGAACCACAGACATTCGCAAATAGTTTGCATGAGTTTTATCCTGAATGAAAGTCCATGTCAATTAAGTCACTCTTTCCTTGTCTAGAACAGAAGCAGATAAATGTGATGGTGAGCTTTTTACTTACAGTTTAAGGAACTCACTTTTTTTATAAAAGAAAGAAACATGTTGACATCTATTCTAGTTTAATTTTGTAAGTAACAATTGCTATAACAATAACAATCATTACACTTTAATTTGAAAAGGCAAGTTTGTTTATTCCCTGGTAAAGTATTAAATTGTTGGAGAGGTCCTGTAATTTGACCTATAAATGCTTTCAGTAGGAACTTAAGTTTAATAGAGTTAGATGAAAATAATTTCCTTTCTAAGGAGCTTAATAATGTATCATTTGATTTTTAAAAGGCATTGACAAATGGTGTGACGATTTGGGCTACAGAAAAGTCCTACTAGACAACGCTGTGTTTTAAAATATTACTTTCTCTCCACATTTCCCTTTTTTTCTGTATTATAGTTGTGCCCTCTGAGCCAATACACATGATTTCTTTTTAGTGGAAATATTTCTTTCCTTAATTTATTAAAAACTGTAACAATACCATTCACTCTCTGATTAAAATAAATTTGGACCTATAAGAAATTGGATCTACTCTCAGAGGAAAACAAGATTATCCACTAAAGTCCATTTTCTGTGGATTTGAACAGTTATTGCTTGAGAAAAAAGTAGCCATAAGGGTATATTAGAGCATATTTATAATCACCTGGTTTCAAACTTCATAATGTTAGAAGCTTTTCTTATGAATAAAATTAAAATTGTATACAGAAATATAAATTTGGTGATACAATTGAAAATATATACCTCAGGGCCCATTGATAATAGCCACATATATTCTAGACAGCAGTAAATAATGCACAAATGCTTTACAAATAGAGCAAAAGAAAAAAGAAAAAGGATAGACATGGCAGTGGACTTGGCTGTCTTGTTAGTAAAAATTGACTGAAAATCAGTTTAAGTTATCAGACTGTAAGCTGTCCACAGGCAAGAATGCCTTTTATTTTCCTATAAATCCCCTTAAATTCCTAACTTTCCCCCATAAATTACTAATACATTACAGTGTCTATCCAAAGCTTGTGCTAAATAAATAGTTGATGAAAAACTATGGAATAAAAACTTGGTGAAAAGAAAGCTCTGGGGAGAAACACAGAGCAGGCAGCGCCTAAGAATATTTCACAAGATGTGGCTACTAGAAAGTAACAGTATAAAATAAATCTACCCAGAAAATTCCAAGAAAGCTGGTTAAGTGAGGGCAAAACTTTATACATGAAGGAAAAAAATCCCACAAACAAACAGAACATTTTGACAAGATCAAATGAGAAAAAGTTGGGAAGCCAGGACTCTTATTCCAACTGTTATTTTTTTATGTGGTGGTCATTTAAGTTTTAGTCTCAGAATCCTCATTTCTGAGAGGGTAGTGCTGGATTAGACAATATCGAAGGCACATTTTGCCTAACAAAACGAGGTTGAAGTTGTTCAACTGGGCATTTGAATGGATGTGAACTACGTAGTGAAATAAAATGAGATTAATCGTTTAGATTTTTTGGACAGGGAATGTGTGTAAAACCTATATATGGAAGTATTCAGTCTCTACTTATTGCTTCAAATAGTGAAAAATACATAAATTCTGGAGACAAAATTAGGGAAAAATCCAGGCTTTAATGTAATTTTAGAAATCTTTGTAAATTAATAATTCCTCCAGATTTTCAATTTTTCTCTGAAAAATAAAAATAATTATCTACATCATATAGCTTTTTCGAGCATTCAATGTTTGTAAAGTGTATAGAAAGTATATGTAAATAGGCCTGTCCACAAAAGTCCAGCCATTGTTAATATAACGAGAAAGGTTTATGTGACATTGATGTAAACTGGCAGCCAAGGAGAGTGGACTGGAATGTGCATGTGTGAACAATGATGACTTCACTGTACTAGTCAGTGGGGGCGTCTCCCTTGCTGCATCATGTCTTGTGTAGAGTTTTTGTGGCAAAACAGCAAATCACCCAGGTGACTCAGCCCTCTGGGCTGGTACCAGCCCAGATTTGGCACCATGAGACTTCTGGCTTTTCCCAAAACTAAAATCACCTTTGAAAGGGAAGAGATTTAAGATTCTTGATGAGATTCAGGAAAATACTACGAGGCAGCTGATGGCGATTCCAACAAAGGATTTTGCTGAGTGTTTTGTATAGTGGAAGAGGCACTGGGACAACCGTGTGAGGTCCCAAGGTGCCTACTTTGAAGGGGACTGAGGTCTCATTGTCCTATACACACTGTTTCTTGTATCTTGTATCTGCTTCAATAGATGTTTCTATTTTTCATATTACATGGTTGAATGCATTCCAGACAGACGTCGGTATATATGTGCCTAAAATGGTGGGTACTAGATTTATTGGGGATATCATTTCATAAGTTATATAACTATATAACCATTATGTTATAGACTAGAAATTAATATCATATTAAATATCAGCTTTAATTAAAAAATAAAATGCATATATGGAATTAGATCCAACCAATGGATACTTAATGGTAATATACACTGCAAGTAGGCTCCACAGGCAGATGACAGGAAAATTAAGGAGCCATGGAATTCTATGGCTGTAAAAAACCTTGAAATTATTATTTTACAGATGAGGAAACTGAGATCCAAAGAAATGATCTTTTCCCAAGTTCCCAGGTAGGTAACAACATAGTTAGTTGGACCAAAAACCCAGAGGTACTGACACAAGAGAACATAGTATAATCTTTATCTCGCATTCACAAAGAGTAAGAAAAAGTTTTCCCTGTTAAAGAAAATTTTTATCAAGCTACAAAAGAGGAATTTATACATACATAATTTAAAGATACTATATCATCAGCTATTTTGATAGTTTTGACAGCATGTTTTCACTCTGTATTCTTGGGACCTGTGATAGCCAGCATATTAAACAAATACATGCTATGAGCTCTGTACTGTCAAAAAAATATTGATGCAATAATGGGATTCCAATTTTTCCACCCCTTAAACACATGGCAAGTTATCAGAAAATATTTAAAAAGTAAATGTCAAATGTATGGAAAATCTTTCATTAGTGTGAAATTTATGGCTCATGATTTTTCTCAAACTAAAATATTTATATTAATCATGAAAAATTATTGATTTTTGAAAATTTTTGATATTCCAATCATTACTAGTATAAATCAGATAAATATCTGGACAATTAATATCCACATTCTCACAGCCTTCAATGTACATCTAATACTCATAATAAAATATACTAGAGTAAAAAAATAATATTGGACAATAAAATAATTAAAATTCTGATTTCTAAAGCAAACTGAAACCAAAAGAAAACAAAAGCAATCAACATGAAATTGTGACAAAAATTACTGCACTAAAATTGTTTGATGGATGAATATGTAGACTATTTTTATACCTTTCTTAACCAAGATAGATTCCCCTCTCAATAGTGTACACATAGGTAATACCACTAGATGTCACTATAAGCTAAATGACTGATAAACATCGCAATGACCTGATTAAAAAAAAGATTAAAAGGGCATTTCCTAGACACTTATGAGCTATAAGTGTCCTTTTAATCTTATTAAATTGGCTCCAAATTATGAAAATGTCGTTCTGCATTTTTGCCTAAAATTTTTCATATTTTTCTAAATTATATTTTATTTCTTAAAGATTTCTTAAAGGTTTTATTCTGCAAGAGTCATATTAGGGATTAGTTTTACAGAACTACTATGCGCATGCCAAATAAAAGAAGAAAAATGAGGCTCTGTAAAACAGAGAGATGAATCTCAAATTTGATTTACAAAAACATTAATGCAAAAACTAGCTAACCAAGTAGGGTGTTAGAGCACAGGTAATTTTTGAATACCAAACTACAGATTTCTGTTAAATATGACCAGTATAAATTGAACTATTACAGTTAATATGAAATACATTATAGAAATATTTAGAAATATTCTACTTGATCATACCGTGGTTGAATATGAATCAAACTATTGGATTTCTTTCTAAATGTTCTTCAATTACAAAGCTATTTAGGTCACATGCTCCATTGTTCTCAAACATTTCACGCAGTGCTTCAGTGAGATTTCTTCTGTTATGTTTGGGGATCCATTTATGATCCTGTTATGCGATCCACTGCTTTCACAGGAAGAAAAACCTGCATTTTAGGCAGAAAACAGAAGCAGAGCCCTAATTCGCTGACCCTATAGAATGTGTAGCTTGAAGGCCTTTTCTTTCTCGACCTAACTGGTTGGCTGAATGTCTAGATAAGTCTGTCCATTCATTTGCCTACCCACCTCGCCCATGTTTATGGCCAAAGCCTTGAGTGGAAATGTTTTTGAAGTGGCAGACCAGGGCTGCTCATTTCCTGCATCTCACAAGTACTCAGTCAGCTTCTCTGATCCTTGTGCACACTCTACCATCTTAATATCAGTTTGTAAATGTTAAAAATCCAGTAAGAGAAAATTGGTTTAACTGTACCCAGAGAACTTTATTAAATATGAAATCAAGTTTCTAAATTGTAAGGTCAATATTTTAAGAGGAAAATAATGGTACCTTAAAACCATATGAAGTAATTGTCTCTTTTGAATGTGATTTAGAATAATTCATCTGTAAATATAAAGAACAGAGGAAGCAACTGTGTAGAACACTGTAACAATGATGGGGGTAATGGCATTCTAAGCATATACTCTAAGTAAAAGTTACACATGGGATCATAATTTACAGACCACACATGTTCAGTCCATTGATTGGCCCATTGAAACTAAGTGAATGAGATAACTGAGAGACTACTTCCTCCCTAATGAGATGCAGGATGCCTGGAGTGAATCATAACATCTGTTTTAGAGAACAGGGTAACACTACACAAAGTGGCATTGAGCTGGTGGGCCGGGGGCACACTGACACCTGGTCTGGAGCCAACTGGCTCCGGCTTTTTATCAAATTACTAACGGAATCAGGCTGACTCTATAGGAATCAAATTAGGCAAAGGTTTTCTAGCGACATATTCTCAAGCAATGCAAACAACTCTCATTCATTAAGGCATTAATGAATTTTCCTCTTGGAATTGGTAGCAGTGTGTTAGATCAATGGCAAAGACTGGGTGGTCCTTTCCCAGCAGTGAGTCTGACCCCAATGCTCTGCCACACACAAGCAGAAGCGTGGTTGACTCACACGCTGAGATCTCATAAATCTGGCCCTTAATATCATGGAGACATCCACGCAGAGGGACTCCATGCAGAGCGGGCTTTGCCTCAATACGAAATATTTCTAGGCCACAGGAAAGTGTTCTGGGAGCCCATGGGAAACCAGAAATCTTTAAAAATACCTTTTTAGCATTTCCAAAGATAATGTGAGATATGCAAATTATCACTTTATTCTATGACACATGTCATGAACCTCTGTATCTAATTAATGTGGAATATGAGCATTTCCAGCCACCTGAGACCAGTGTTACAGCAACGCCCCACAAGGACACTTAGATACCCCGAAGGTCCTTCAACTTCACCATGAAGACAGGACAGGTAGTGAAGCTGATGTATGGAGCTGTAAGGAACTCTTTTTGGGGGTTTCTAAGTACTTTTATTAAGCATTTATACTAACACTTTATAGACATTTCAGTATTCAAACTTAAACCTTCCATAATGGAATAATCATTCCATTATTACATTTCTATGATTTTTAAATTTTCTTCTATATTTTATTCCATTTATTTTTATTGTTGACACTATGCGATGTCCCCATTCCTCCCACCCCTGCCCTCGCCACCTCCACCCAGCCCTCACCCCTCTTCCCTCAGGCCATCACCACACCGTTGTCTGCATCTATGTACTTTATATGTATATGTGTTCTTTGGCTATCCCCTTCACTTTATTTCATCCAGTTTCCCCCTCCTCCCTGACTGCCATCGGTCTGTTCCATGTGTCCACACCTGTTTCTATTTTTTGTGTGTTTATTTTGTTAGATTCCACATATAAGTGAGATCATATGGTATTTGTCTTTCTCTGAATGGTTTATTTCACTTAACATAATAATCTTCAGGTCCATCCTCGCTGTTGCAAAAGGTAAGATTTCCTTCTTTTTTTATGGCTGAGTAACATTTCATTGTGTACATGTACCATAGTTTTTGTATCCACTCATCTACTGATGGGCAGGTGGGCTGTTTCCAGATCTTGGCAATTGTAAATAATGCTATGAAAATAGGGATGCATGTATTCTTTCGAATTGGTGTTTCGGGTTTCTTAGGATATTACCATAAGTGGAATACTGAGTCAAAAGGCAATTCCATTTTTAATTTTTTGAGGAAACTCCATACTGTTTTCCACAGTGGCTGCACAAGCCTGCACTCCCACCACCAGGGTACAAGGGTTTCCTTTTCTCCAAATTTCCACAAGCACTTGTTGTTTGTTGATTTACTGATGATAGATTCTAGCAGGTATAAGGTGATACCTTATTGTGGCTTTAATTTGCATCTCTTTGATTAAGGCATTAATGATTAGTGATGACTAGTGATGTTGAGCATTTTTCTATATGTCTATTGCCCATCTGTATGTCCTCTTTGGAGAAATGTCTATTCAGGTCCTTTGACCATGTTTTAGCAAAAAAGTTTTATATCCAAATTTTCAGTCATTTCTAATAAACGGTACATCAATATGTCATTATTTCATCTTTAGCCCTCAAATAAAATTCATACCACATTTCCTAACATTACGAAATTAATTTTGGGCACAGTCAATAAATAATATCAATCAGTAAAATAAAGTTTGAATGTTTCACTTTAATTAAGCATTACACGAAAATATGCTAGTAGAAAGCAGACATTAAATACAACTCCTCAAATAATTCTTAAAACATCCCAAGTTCAACACCAAAAATTTAGTTTATCCAACATTATACAATTACTTGTAAAATACATGCTTCAAAATAAATTACGTAAAATTTTAAAGTAAAAGAATCCAGAGGTCTCCAGTTAAGTATTTACATAGCATTTATGATTCCATCAGCCAATGTACTTAGGAGGAAGAAAAAATGATAATATTTTTACTTTGAGTAGAATGGAAGCTTATGGGTTTAAATACATTTTAATAAAGCATTACAGAACTCAGCTAAGATTAAATCAGGAAAATGTTTCCTGTACTACTTTACTGTTGGGAATCTTGACTAACATGCATTTTTTCCCATTTTGTGGAATTCCTTTTCTCTATTGTATCTTGGCCCGTGATTCAGGACTTAGGAACCTTTAGCATCCCCCGCGCTTTAAGTGGTAGAGTGGGTGCCCAGACAGGTCTCATCTGGTGGATAGTTATGGAGAAGGCAATGGGGAAATAAGGGAACATCTGAGAGGATAAAAATCAACCAATGAGCACAGTAACAAAATTAAATGTAAAGGTTTTATCAGATTATCAGAATTGTAGAATGCTGGGCAGAGTACAACTAGGAAACCTGATACCTGAATTCTAATTCCAGATTTTTTAATTTTTGGCATATTTTACTGATTATGCTATTACAGTTGTCCCCTTTACATTTTTCTCCCCTTTATCCCCACTACCCTGCACCCCATCCCATCATCCCCTCTTAGTTCATGTCTATTGGTCATACATATCAGTTCTTCGGCTTTTCAATTTCCTATACTATGCTTAACCTTCCCTTTTTTTGTTTGTTTTTTGTCAACATTTTCCTGCCACCACCTTCCCCAGCCCCATCTCTCCCCACCTTCAATCCTTCTTTGTCATGGTTCCTTTATGCATGTTCCTTGATGACCCTTGCCCTCCTTTTCCTCCATTATCCCCCTTCCTCCACCCCTCTGGTTACTGGCAGTTTGTTTTTTATTTCAATGTCTCTGGTTCTATTTTGCTTGCTTGCTTATTTTGTTGATTAGGTTCCACTTAAGGTGAGATCACAGGGTATCTGTATTGCACTGCCTGGTTTATTTCACTTGGTTCCAGATTTCCTAGAGTTGTTGTATGAGCTTGGCGAATCAAAGTCACTGGGAATCAGCGTCTTCAATTCAGGAAAAGAGTATGGCCAGGTTTATTAAGTTATTAAAATCCGTTTTGGATGAAGGGTTATATCACTCTAAGGTTCATATAATTGTAGACACCTAACTATTATCAGGTACTGCTTTGGCAACAGTGGAAAAACATCAGCTTCGAGACTATTTAAACCAGTAATGCACTACTAACATTTTCAAAATGTGACACGTTACAAACCAATGGAATACTGTTATCTCTGAATGGTCATTTTCTTTCATTTAGAAAACTTTAACCTCCTTCTGATCTAAAATGCTGTATTGTTTGTCTTTTTATGTAACACTACTATTTTCTAGGTTATTATGGAACTTTAATCCTGCATAAAAATTACTTTTAGTATTATATTTAAATTCCTAGAGAAATGTTTTCAAATATTCATTAAATTTCTATTTTCTTTTTGAATTGTCAGCATTCCTCAAATGATAATTTATAAAACTAGAAGTTTACCTATGTCCTTTATTTGAATTAAAATTCCCTTATAAATTAATAAAAATGTAATAATACCTACATCAATGATTTTCAACCTTTTTCATCTCATGGCACACATAAACTACTAAAATTCTGTGGCACACCAAAAAGTTTATTTTTCTTGCCCATCTAACAAAACAAATTGGTATATATAATTTTGATTATTTTCACTGGATGGCTATTGTTGTGTTGGTTGTTGTCATTTTTTATTCAATAGTCTAAGAGAAAAGAGGTCAGTTCCCTTGATTAAAGAGGTGTTAGCATGTTTTAAAATTCTTACAGCACACTGGTTGAAAATCACCAATGTTCATTGATATTTGACATTTTTAAAGGAAATATAAAGAAACCATACCCTTTAAATAGATAGATATATTAAAGAGATTATTACCAGGCTTCGTTATCCCTTTGGGATCTCAAATGGTAAAGATAGCACAATACTTTCACCCAGCTCCCAAAAGTCAGCTTTACTTCTGCTACAGGAGAAGAGTTTTCATTCAACTGGATAACGGAATCAGCATTGGTTGCTGTAAACAGAAAATAATGTGTATACATACACTTATTATTTTTTTTTTAACCGAAGTAAGACAAAAATCCCCTTTTGAAGGAAATGATTTGTTTGGTCTTTGCAAACACCTCAATTTTCCTTTTCATCCTACCTCACGAGCAATGCTAAGGAATCGGCATTTAAAGTTCTTTTTAGGAGGTCTCTAATGCAGGTAATTTTCTTATTTTCTTTCGAGTGCCAGGGCCTAGATTGAGCAGCAGACATTTCTTCTTGCATGCTGAGAATGTGTAATGTCCAATAAGCACTACCAACTACATCTGTGTTAACCTTCTCACCTACACGAAGTGGGGGAAGAGTAGGGCTCATGGTAGTAAATAAACAGAAACAGTGAATATTTACGAAGTCACTGTATGCCGTATGCTCTACATGAAATAACTTCATTCAGTTCTGACAACTAACAGGTGACAATGGTAACCTGCTAAATATGATAATGTAGAAGAAAATGATCAGGAAGTTTAAGTGAATCTTTAATGTGAAAACTATGACAAAACTATGATTTTACAGCCCTAGAAGTAGCTATTCTTTTTTCTATTTTTCCTTTTACTTCCCTGGAATTTGCAAATATTGTTTTAACTACAAACAGCTAATTCAGTACAATAAACACTTAGCAATCTATTCTGGCAGGTCCTGTGTTTTGTGCCCCGCTGCGGGTAACCCGTGGATGAGTAAGAGAGGCCCTAAATCCCACGTCGGTAATACGTGTTGCTGGCAATAATGTCAATTTCATGAAGTATTCTCCTAGTTCAGGTAGTATAAAAAGGCTTCCAGTTGTATTTATAAAATGTCCTTTATTTATCTATAGCGTTGATGCAACCCTACAAAGGGATCCATGACATTTTTCTAATCTTGCATGTGCACTGCAGCAAGGTTAACCCTCAGAGTGCGAGCCTCTGACTATCTCAAAGCCTGCAGTCCATAACCCGCTGGGTTTTCTAACATTCTAATACTAGGTACAATACTAGGTACATTTGACTACCTCCTTAAATATTATGAATTCTCCATCCATTTTATAGCTCTAATGAGGTCCACCATCTCTACTAACAAACAGCTACTTTTTAAGGAAAAGATAATCTCCAGGTAATAATACATGGTTGTGGGGTCTGAGAGGTAAAATGTGTGTGTAAGATTGATATAATACAGAGGTCTCTCTGAGGCCACATGAGAGCATGAAACGAGTTTCTGGATTCTGGAGGGAGGCCAACTTAATCAGTTCTACCTAATCCCAACTCAGTCACATGCTAAATGCGTGGCAAGTTATTTGATTTCTCTGAGTCTCAGTATTTTTATCTGCAAAATGAGGCTAATAATACCTACCCTGAATAGTTGTAAAGATGAGAAATAACATTGGTAAAGACCCAGCAGAGAGGAAACAACAGGTGCTTAATAAATATAAATTGCTTATTATCATCCATCATTGCATTGCACATTGGCTAAAGTAGCATTTCAACTTTGAGAGCATTCACTTGGTCTGTGATAAACTAGCTGACCGGTTCAAGTATGAGTTCAATTAACACAAGGATATGCAGAAATCTAAATAAATAAAAACTACATAGATGTTTCCTACAAATTCCTTCCTATATAGCTGTCTTCCAAAAACAAGCTGTAAGACGCTGGATTAGTTAAGAGGACAAACATTGCCTTTATCACCTTTATGGCTTTAGTCTAGAAAATAATAGTGATAATGACCTTGAACCCTTGTGGAATTCCCATAACGAATGTGTAAGTATATCACTACCATGGAATGGATATCTTTTTGGTATCACTGAAATAATAAAATAATATTGAATTTAAAAAGACAAATTTCAGAGGTCTGCTCATTATAAAGTGCCTATGATTGTCATGTAAGCCTAGAACAGATAAAGGTCATTCAAATTAAATCATAAGGCAGAATTCTTAAATAAAATGCCTCAGTGATTAGCGTTCTACAGAGCTACACCCTCAAATGACCAAACTGCTAGCTTGCACAGTGCAAATGCAACTGCTTTTAGCTAAAGATCAATTTTAGGAGAAATAATACATGCATAGTCCCTAGCAACCATTCATTTAAAAGCCTGAATCTAGATCATATATACATTCAATTATTTCTATAGTTACTGTACCTAAATGGTTTCCTTTTTATTGTTGGGAATAAACATACTTAGATAGCACACACAGCACAGTGAAAGTGACCACTGATCACCTGCCTGTTAAGAATCACCAGGAAATGATAAAGGTTATATATGTTCAAGGTAAGAGCAACCTGATGATTAGCCTTCATTTCAGGCAGTTGATCTGCAGTTCAAAACATGCTTTTAGCGCTTACACTGATTAAGTTCCAAAACATCTTTTTCATGATCAGCAGAAATGAGGACATTTAATTAAAATAGACTCTTCTAACTATAAGTAACTGAATAAATACTTCTGAACCTATATCTAACACTGTTGAATTAATAACTAAATAATGTAAGAAGTACAATTATCAAAACACTTTTGAGAACACGGTTCTGCTTGGAGGGTTCCATGGGCGAAGTGCCTCATTTTCAAGAACGGAAAGGCGTTTCTTTCCTTTTCGTTCAGTTCTTTCCTGCCTTTCTTTCTTTTCCTAAAGAGAAGAAAGGAAACTGTAAATTTGCATACATGTTTAAACAGAACAAAATAATTCATTATAAAAAATTTAAATGTCATTTCCTAGTTTAACTGGTTATTGAGGACTAGCAGCTAAGGAACACTGCTACTTTAGAGGTAAGCTCTCAATAACTATTAATGCACCACTTAATTTTTTAATATTAAAAGTGATATTTAAAATAATTATATAAAACAGAGAAAAAGACCTATAATTCCATAACTCAAAGACAACAATTATTATAAATTAGTGGTCATTTTCTGAGGGTGGGCTCAGGAAGGGTGCAAAAGTGGAACAGGCCACGGCAGTAAGGAATACCTCGGACTTCTGAAAAATGTTTGGAAATTGAGGCTCATGTTTCTTTGCTTATTATTGAGGAGGAGCACATTTTTATTTCTTTTTAGCCTTTTTGTGAATTTTTTGCTCAATCATTTGGCTCGTCTAACTGTATGGGAATCGGTGCTTTTAATTTTAGCAAACTACATATTTCCATATAATCAATATTAGCTTTGCAGCAAACATTTTATCTACATTATTTTTAGTCATTGATTCTTACAAAAGGGTATTTCAGCCGTAGACAACAGTTTAAAGAGTAATATAAACAAAAGATGTGTAGCTACTAAGTGCCTTAAACTCTAAAACACAACCACTCCCCCAGCATACCTTCTTCCCTCTCCACCTCAGTGAGGCAGCCAGGGCCCCAAACTTGAGGGCTACCATCTACGTCTCTTAATAGTTTTATTACACCTGTATTTATCCCTGAACAACACAATTTCGTTTTGCAGGTTTTGGAATTTATAATAAAAGGTACTGTGTAGTATTTATAATAAAAGGTGTTTTCTATTGCACCATCCTTTTTCAAATTCATCATGCTATTGCTAAGATTCATCTGTACTGCTTAGACGTGTATTTAATTCACTGCACTGCCAAGTGCTGAGATCCTGCTCGGGGGTCGTTCAGTATACTGGGAACTGTGTATAAAGTGCGTATGAAATCCAAATGCAGAGGTGGGATCCCTCTTCCTCTAGTAACCTGCAAAATAGTTAATACACAAATAACAGGCAATCCAAATAATGTGAATTTTTATAAAATATGTGAACAAACTGGTGTGCTTGCTAAAGAAGAAAAAGGAGTACTTTCAAAGATAAAGAGGCTTCAGGAAAAGTCATTTTAAAGCGAGACAAAATGGACAAGAGAAGCCACTCAGGATGAGCACTGAGGAGAGAGCACTTCCCGCAGAGAACAGCAGTTGCGGGGCTCTGACAGTGGAAAAACCTAGGATGTGGGTGTAAACGAGAGACCTCGTGAGAACAAAAATTGGTAAAAAATGGGAGAGGGCTACTAGACGAGAAAAAAGGTAGATGAGTAATGTCACGAGGCCTTGTAGGCCATGGTAACAGGTGAAGGAAAAGATGTCAACAAGTGACACTGAGAAGGCAGGCAGAGAAGTGGGACAGAAATGAGGGGTGCACGGCAGCCGGAGAGCAGACAGCGGCGAGAAGGGAGAATCAGCTGCGCGCCGCTGAGCGGTCTAGGGCGCGAGGCAGGAAAGAACACAGCCGACTGGCTAGGTAGTCTGGCAAACTGCCACTTTTGAAGTGCAGTTTTGGCACAGTGCTGAGAAAGGGCCCACAGCAGTGTGCTGAGGTGGAAAGGACATGGAGAAATAAGAAGGTGTAAACAAAACGTTGTAGAAGTTTAACTGAAAAAGAGCAGGGAGATGTGGAACCACCTCTGGAGAGAAGTGAGGGATTGCGAGAGCTTTGACATTAAATATTTAAATATCCGGGAACGTGATGGGAATGATCCAGGGGACAGATCTGCTGGTTCAAAGGGAAGTGGAATGGTGAAGTTTGTATTTTATCACTTTATAAGAACATGTGCCTCATCTTACTTTAAAAATATTGTCTTCCATATTCTCACTTTATTTTATCAGATGAATTTTAGAACTATTTTGTTTTCCTGCACATAATCCTTTCAGAGAAATGACTATTTGAGCATGAAAATGAAATTAAACATTCATCTAGGAATGTTTCAAATGTTAATAGCATTTGGTCTTTTCATCCTGCAGCTCAGAGAGAGAATTTTTCCAAGTCTCTAATAAAACTGTTAGAAGTCTGATGGTTTCTCATATTGGTAATTTCCTCAAAGAGCAGCAGTATCAGGGAACCTTGGACAGCCCTGGCTCTGCAGGTTGGATGGCTTGGGGAGGCATTTTGGTAAATTATTAGGCATTTCTGTTTCTTTTATCTATCTATCTATCTATCAATCATCTATATATATATGGAATGCATAACATCACAGGGTGAGTATGATAATGCAAGGTTTCCATTATAATTATTCACATACGACAAAGGAGTAGAGAGGTGAGCTTTTATTTTAATATCTTTTACTATTTTGTTCTGTGTCATGCATATGTTTGCATGCTTGTTGCTCCTAGTAAAGCAAAGAGGGCACCTCCTTTCAGAATTGTAATTCAGGAAAAATTTTTAAAAAGCCGTAATTGGGTCACTGTTGATCAGTTTTGTGTCTTAGAGAGACCCTCCAGCTAGGTGGGGGTAAAACAGTGCCCACCCGTGCCCACAGAAACAGAATAAGCAAGGCTCTTTTTGTCCGTTCCATTTGACATGGGGGGAGAGGAAAGTGAAACAAGCTTGATTTTAACCAGTAAGCACTAAAAAGTCAGGATAGGAAATAAGCAATTAATTATCAACCTTTGTATCAATTAACATGGCAAACAATTATTAAAACATACAAAGGCCTGATAATGAAACTGTGGTACTAGAATATGTAGAGTAAGACTGACCAATGAAATGAAAAGTCAAGAAATAGACCCAAACAATCTGGGAATGTATAATTAAGGCAGTACCTCAATCAGTAAAAGGTGGGCTTTTTTTTTTAAATAAAAGGTGCATTTAGGAAAAATAAAGTTGAAATCATATTTCCCACAATACATTAGGATAATTTCTAAGTAGATCAAATGTTAAGATATTAAAATCATAAAGTTATTATAATTAAAATAGGAACACTTTGTTTAATTTCAAGATACGGACAAGGTCTTTTCAAATATGCCTAAAAATCAAAACCCAAAAGAAAAGACTGATACATTTGACATCAGAAAATAAAAGAAAATTCTTCATGGCTTAAAATACTATATGCAAAGTTGAAAGACAAACAAAACAATGGGAAAACATTTGTAACTCATATAAAAATGATAGACTAATTTTCCTAGTACATAAAAAAACTTCTAGATATCAATAAGAAAAAGACAAAAAGGTAGAAAGTCTGTGACTTTACAGTTTATAGAAAAATATAGAAATAATCTTTATAAAAGCAAAAAGATGCTCAAACTCAATCCTACCAGAGAAATAAAACTATAGAATACCCTGGGTGATATCTGTTAACTAGGTGATTAACTTGACTTCAAAAAAAGTATGGTAAGAAACTCCAATGGAAAGAAACCCTATTGAATCCTAACCCCTGTGGAGAAATTTTACACCTTTTGAAACAAGTGATAAGTTAACTACTCATACCAATGTGTCAGCTACTTGTGTAAAGTACTCATTCATATGAATGTATTACTTTTTCAAAAATTAATGAAAATGCCTGTTTATATTGCTATTTTAAGATAGAAAACATTATTTGACATCAATAAAACTATAAACATAAGTACACTGAAACAAACAAAAATATTAAATATATATGTGTATGTATATACAAAGTCCAGCTAGACTTATTTCCCTCCAAAAATGTATTTGCTTCCTTTTATTAAAAAACACCTAAATAAGACCTACTCTTTGAGATCATCAGAAAGATCAAAAGAGAATTAAAAAAATGGAATCATGTTCTTCCCATTAAGTTCAGTGTTAGTGTGCATCACGACCAGGTTCTACCTGAAATAACCAAGCAAACCTTCAGGGGTACACTTGTCCGGTCTCTATGGTTTTAGATATGAGAGTCATTGCAAAGGAAGAATGGGCATGGCTGGTTAAGTGACTCATTGTGGGATGCGGATGAAGAGGAACGTTATGACTGCAGGTTTAAGCCAGACCGTTTTAGAGAATAGAGGAAGCATTAGCAGAAGTGAATAAATCAGAGAAATGTGATATATGTAGGAGGAAAGAATGAATTCGACAGGGCAGCTTCCAGATAGAAATGGTCAGTAGGCAGGAACAAAAAGGACTGAAGTTAGGAACAGAAAAGTCACACACAAAAAAGTACATTTAAAAAATACACATGCATTAGCAGAAGAAAACCTACCAGCCATTTTTCATATTCATCAATAGCTTGTTTATCTTTATCTTTTTTCTCAGCTCTTTTCAGTTCTTCTTTTCTTTTCTCACTTATTTTCTCTTTTCTCTTTTCTTTTAAAAAAGCTTCTTTTTTTTCACTCCTATGTAGGATAGCATAAAACACTGGAAAGTTAAAGGAGAACATATAATAAAGATTTCCTAATATATCTTTGTAATAATGAGATTGAGACGCATTAGTAAATTTCAAGCAGATAAATTTTAGAAATCCTGGGGTGTTATCAGTTTAAAGCCTATCAAAATACTTATTATTTTGGATTACCATTTTTCCACAGCAGTTAGGTTGTCTTTCTTTTTCTCAGCAACACTTTCCTCCTCCTTCTGCTTCTTTGCTCTTTCATATTCTTTCTCCTTTTTATTTTTCTCTTTAAGATATTCCATCTTTTTTTCCTTCCACCTTTCAAAAGCCTGAAAAAGTTCAGAATGATTTTCTGATTTACTGTGAATACTGTAAAATCAGTAAAAACTTGATCACTAATTTATATTTCATATATTTAAAAACGATTAAGAAAGCTATTCAAAGTTTCAAAGTTGTCAAATACTTGTTGTGCTTCTTCTTTTCTTGCGGCACTTTCTTCTTCGGTTTTCTTCTTGTTTTTTTCCTCAAGCCTTTTTTTGGCAGCTATTTTCTTAGCTTCCTTTTCCTTCATAGCCTTCCAGGCCTCAAATGATGCTAGGGCTTCTTCTCTCTTAGCAGCTCTTTTCTATTTTGCAGAAATAGTAGACAGTTATATATGTATGTAAAAATTGCTAGACAAATGTAGACACAACACATACATACTTCAACCCCCTTGATGTGTATCATATATAGAAATTATGTTTCAAAGCAGATAATTTATTTCGAATAGTTTATACAAATTAATTCATGAAAAAATGTATTCTGAATTGTTCATGGAACTTTAAAATGTCCTTTATGAATATGTATTTTATCAGCTATTGATCTACTATTCATGGGAAAGAAGTCAACTGTGTTTTTGGAAGTGTACTACAAAAGTGTTACCAAAATAAAATGGAATGGGTTCAGTGTTACTGTGAAATGTTCATAGTAAAATATGTAAGTAAAAGAAAAACATCAGCAAAGTACTAGGTTTTAGCCTGAGTAAGGGAATTTGGCCACTTCACACAGTAACCTGCAGATCTTTGAACAGAGTTTTGAGTGACATCAAAGCATAAAATTCTTACTACAAAAACATATTACAAATGCCGAATATGTGTGACAGATTGAAAAATATGTAGTTCAGTGTATAGCAGGTATGTTACTACTTTACTCACTTCAACCTAATCCCATAATATCCTGTGCTTGCCTTAATATTGGTTAACACTAAATGATATAAAGCCTTATTATGGAGATAACATAATTCAGAAGTAGAAGGACCACCTACCGTGCTGACTTGTGAAGATCAAATGAAAGGTGTCTGGCTCTGACCACCGCAGTAAGATGCTGCAAACGTGACAACAGGTGTGCAGGCAAGCCCCCTGCAGGGCGGCTCTGCACAGCACTGTGCATTTGGGAAATATGTTTCTTTCTAAAGGCATTTTAGTACTAGATAGCATCAGGAAGTGTTATCTTTTTTTTTTTCAGCAATTTTATTTTTTACAGGGGGGTCTAATTTTTGGCATCTCTGGGCCACCCTGGAAGAAGAGTTGTCTTGGGCCACACATTAAATATACAAATACTAACAAAAACTGATGAGCAAGAAAAGGTTTTAAGTAAATTTACGATTTTGTGTTGGGCCACATTCATAGCCATTCTGGGCTGCAAGTGGTCCATGGGCCATGGCCTGGACACGCCTGGTGGAAGGTGAGAAAGATCTGAGCATGGTGTAGGCTAGCAAGTAGGAGTTAGAAGACGAGGCTGAAGCACTGGAAAGAATTAAACAAGAGCTCAATTTCAGTCCATGGGAAAAATATGAGTCAAGAGCTCAGGCAGGGGTTGGTCTTAAAGATACATATAAAATCCAAGGTAAAAAGAGGAAAACTGAATGTTAATGCTGATGACCCTTTATATTCTTGGCTTAGTTGTATAAATGAAATTAATTTTTAAGAGTGAAGTAGGTAGGTGGCGACAAGCAATAATAAGTTTATAATCAGTAGCGCCAAAGCTATACGACACAAGTAAAAAATAAAAACCTCTGTGAGTCTATGTTTTTATGTAAAGCAGTTATAACATATTTATATCAAACTAAAATTTTATAAAGTTCCGGAGAATCAAAATCAGAAATCAGTTCTTTAATATACAAGTCATTTTGCCATTCAAAAAAACACTGAATTTAGAAATAGTAAATATTCAGAGATATTTTACAAACTTAAAAATCCAGAATATTTTCACCTTTATTTCAGAGTACCTGTTCATTTTGAATCCTTAAGTTTTCACTTTCGATCCTTTTAATTCTGTGCTTTTCATGTATATATGCATTTTTCCTTTCTAACCACTCCTGTGAAAACAAGAATAAAGCTATGGTATCCAAAGTTTCTCAAATTAATTTGAATTTTTATCTATTTCTGAAATATTTATTTAAAATTTTTAAAAAGCAAAACAAAAATTTTGTAAATTCTATATAAACTAGTATCATTCTTTTTCTGATAATATGCTAATATATAATGATGAGCATGAATTTAAAAAATTGTTAATTTTCTTAGTATGAAAAACATGTTTCAAAGATTAAATATAATGGTTACATCTTAACACTTTTCTCTGAAATTCACATATACTATTTTTAAAGTATATTATTCTGTGTAACAGAAAACCGTAACTGTGAAAATATTAGGAAAGTCTTTTTTCTGTCTAATTCAAATACAAACTCTCAGAAATAAAAACAAAACTCTTCTTGTTCATAACAATATAAACTTTAAGTGAAAAAGTATAAAAATATACATTTTTGCTTCATTTTTATAAAGTAGCATGTCATATTTCTTTAAAAACCACAATGATCAGTTAAACAAAGCTTGGAAGGGAATAATCTAGTAAAAAAAAAAAAAGCTTTGGATTGTTCAGGTATTATAAAGGAAAATCTTTCCCAATAAATTAAGTATTAAATCATCATTTCTGACAGGGTCATTTTATTCCTTGGTAAACAGGTAAGCTTATAAAAGCAATCAGGTCTTATAATTATTTTTTTTTTCACTTTTTACCTGGTAAACGGCTGCCCTTATATCATCTGCTCTGTCAGGTTCTATATTCTGTTTCTGTGAGGGCTTTTGGTCCAAGATTTTCAAAGTGCCTAAGTACTGAGAAGAAGTACTTTTCGGTGGAGTTCTCCTTATAGAACTAGAATTCTTTAAAAAGTCCGAGGTCATTAATCTGAAAAGACCCAAATAAATCAAGATAAAATATTACAATTGCACATTCTATAACAAGATTTGTTAGACTATTATATTTAAAAACAACATTCTAACTTAATAAATTAAAATTACTTTGAAAATGATGTGTACTCTTCATATTTTACAAAGAGACCCATTCAACATAATTTAAATTTTATAACTTCTAGTTACACAGTTTCAAAGTGATTGTTCTTTTAGGTATTGTAATTAGAACATTTTAAAGACATGGGTTATATCTCAAGTTACATGGAAAAAAACAATATTAATAAAGTAGGTTTTCATAGTTTCTTCTATTACTTTGTTACATAAACCATTCTAAAAAATAAAGTTAGAATACTACCCTCTATTATGGGGCTTGGCAGGAAAATCTGACCCCCCATCTGTTTTGGTGAATAAAGTTTACTGCACCACAGCTGTATTCACTCATTTCCATATTGTCTGTGGATGCTTCCCTGCTGTGACAGCAAAACTGAGTGGTTAGAACTGATCCTGGATGGCCCCCAAAGCATAGCAATGAGCTAACTGGCAACTTACAGACATAGCTTGTAGACCCCTGTTCTGGCTGATTAATGATCATTTGATTAATGACAATTTAAAAGAGTCCAAGGATTTTGATTAGCATTTATGAGTTAGTATTCATTATCATCATGATCAGTGTTAATGAAGCTAGATAAGTTCTTATCATTTTAATAAAACTTAGTCCATGGAACCTCAAGGCTTTGAGGATAATTCTTCATGTGTTAGTAAAAGACATTTAACAGAGAAGTATAATACTGGACCTGAGCTTTATTACCACTTTGTATCGACTGTCTCAGGAAAACCAGCAGACAGAGACTATTTCAGAAGCAATATAGAGTACGAAGAATCCTAATCAATTCCCTTTTATAAAAAAAAAAAATAACCAACTAAAGGGTTTTGTCATGAAGAAACTACTCCATTTGTCTCATGAGATGGAAATAAAAGAAAATCAAGTAACACCAAATGCAGTTTACTTTATAGAAGTTCAATTAAAACTAGCTTTGTGGAATGTAACCCATAAGTAAGCAACAAGGACAGCTTTATTACCTGCCCGAGGCACTGGATGCTCTATTATTTGTTGACTTTTTATTCTTCGTATTTCTATCGTCAGTTGTTTTCTATTAAATAGAAAAAACCACAGATTGATTAGTCATCGTAACTATCACAGAGAGGCTTAGAGATCAAACTGTCAGTGGTATATCAATGTTTTTTAAACTTCTACTGGGGGTCAAGTACAGACTGGTAACAAAGGGTATTTCATTTTAGAAAGATTTAACTGACAATAAAAAGATGAGCAAATGTGACTCATGAAAGAGTCCAGTGACAGACTGACTGGAGTGGAGGTGAGGGCCTCCCTGTGGCCTTGACATCAGAGCTAAGAAAAATGATGAGGAGAAAGGAGTCACAGGAAGGTCTATGGAAAGAAAGAAATGGTAGGTGCTAAGAGCCTGAGAGGGGGAAGAGCTTGATAATTTGGAGAAACAGTAAAAGGTGCATCCTGCTGAAGTACAGTGGACAGCAGGGGGACTGGGGGAATATGTGGTCAGACAAGAGTCTCTTGAAGTATGTGGGAAGCAGTAAAGGAGTTTACATTTACTCTTGTGATGGAATCTAACCCAGAGACCTTAGCAGGGGAATGATTTGATTCCAACTCAAGAAAGATCACTCAATAGCAAGTAAGAATAAAGCCAAGGATAGATTCAGTCAAAAGAAATATGTTATGATCTTACTTGACATATGTAAATTGCCTGTTCTCATTTAGAATTACCTAACATTTGACATTTCTAAGATCCTGTCTATAAATTTTAGAATACCCTTCTTCCTTTTAAGGGATAACTTTTTCCACTCTACACAAGAGAGATAGGTGCTAGCACTGAAGATGTAAACAGGCCCCTAACTTGACAGTTGTTGTTTTTTTCCCAAAGAAAGTGGTTAAGGATGATATATCTGAAACAAGGCTTAATGAACCTTTTCCATACATTTTAATTTAAAAAGTTAATATTCTGTATTATAATAAATTCCTGTTCAACTACAAGTTTTCAGCTAACACTGTTTTATTTCTGAATAACAAATACATATAGCCACCAGCTAACCGCAGCTGTAAGAGACAAAGACTAAATTCAGGAGAAATGAAGACTAAAAATGCCACACCATAAACTTTTGTATAAGTATAGTACTCCAGTGCAGTACAGCATAGGGACAAGTAATCCTATACACTAATTTGGTTCTCAAGATTATAATAAAAATGTTTCTGATAATGGCCCTGTCTATCCATTTTAACAAGTATGAATGTTTACAAATGTTTCTTCTTAAAGACTTTCATTAAAATTTGTAAAGCGTTTAAAAATTATATCCAAAGAAATAACTTTCACTAATTAAAACCTTGGAAATTGTTCCAGATGGCTGCATTTTTAAATGAAGACCTATAGAATCTATCCATTTACAGGTATGTGTTTCTGAGATATTTAAAAGTATATTATAATCATATACTTCTGATAATTTTTAATGAGACAATAGGTCTTATTACATCCACTACACCCTTCCCTGAAGTTAAAATTCTATTGAATTAAATAAGAACCACTTGACAATACCACTATTAAAAGATGAGTTTTCCACAGATAATTCATGAGTACCAAACATGGTGGTCAAAATATTTAAAAGTTGTATTTTGAGTCTTAGGTTGTAGTATAAAAGCTATAACTTTATATAAACACCTTTGCAGACTCAGTTGCACTGGGAGATCTTAAGTCATGCTGAGATAGTTGCAGATCAACTGGTAAGTCGTCATTTGCAATCGGTTCGGCCTTCTCCATTTTTTCTTCAAGGTCACCAGTAGTCACTTGCCCTTCCTTGGGTTTCTCAAGTGCAGTGGTATCAAAATCTATCGAAAATGAATTCTCTTCATTTTCGGCTGATTTCAAGGAATGATGGCTTTCCGTGAGTTCTTCATTCTGATCTATTTTGAGACAGAGTAACAGCACTGAAACTCCATTATAAATTAATAAGGTGGGTAAGAGATTCGTTCGTTTTCCACTAGATGTCATTAATCCCTTTTTCTTGCAAGATAAAATATGAAGAAAACTATCATATTCAACTTGAATAACCATTTTTTTCCCAAAGTGATCTACAAAAAAGAGAAAATGGCTCCTCAATCTACTAAAAGATCTGACATGCTTAACACTTAGGAAAAAATACCACATTAATAAATAGAATGGAATAACTACCCTAAACTAAAGACACACCAAAAGCGCTTGTTGACGCATAAACCATGTAAGTCAGAGGGCAATATTTATTCTCTTCAAATGCGTTTCTAAGATGGCACAAGAGGCTGTGTCCGCGGGAGGCACACCTCTCTAAGCTACTACAGATACTATAAGCACAGATGCAAAACTGCATAGGTGCAGAGAGGACCAAAAATTTGTGCGGCTCTAGTAGTCCACCACGCAGAGGATAAAGCTACCCTCTAAAGTGTTTTATTCCCACTGTGATGAAGTATTGCCTCTGACAGGAAAGGGGCCCAGACGGCAGCGCCTGCTCCTTATCCTCTCAGTGCTCCAAGAGACAGGTTCAAATTCTGGTATGAGAGGATCTAGTTTTGCTTCTATAGAATTGCGTCTGTTACTCTAATTCTACCACATTTTGTAATTGTCAACAGAAAGAAATCGGTGCTTTCTGTGTTGATCAGCAGCTTTCACTTCTACTGGGATCCACCTCTGCCCAAACCCATATCTTACTGCCAAAGTCCTAATTCTGCTGCTTTCATTCGGCCATTTTTTGGACTCGTTTTGAAGGACACTCGACTTAAAATCACTTTATAACACAGTTATACATTTACACTTGGAGAGCACTTATGACTCAAAGTGTCATTAACGGGTTCTTTACGAGAGCCAGGCAATGTACTCAGTGAACAGAACAAGGGCTTGGAGCCAGAGTCAAATCATGGTCCACTTACTGACCTTGGCTATGGTCCCCCGTATCTTCAGTTTTGGGAATGTGCTTCAGTTTTTCTCATCAATAAAATGACAAAGATTATCTACATAATAAGCACTTAATAAATACTGACTACACATCCCAGTCCTGGAAACATCTGTGACTTTAGTTCTCATTAAGCTACATGTCATAGAACTAAGGAAAGAAATAATGTTAACAACTCACGGTCACACTTACTATGTGTTTACTAGGTACTGGTCTAAGTACTTTACTCATATTATTAACCCACTGAATTATTACAACCATCCTATGAGGGAAATTACTCTTATTATCCCCATTTTAAAGATCAATATTCAAAAAAGCAGGTGAGCTACTTTGTTCATGTAGTTGTGCCTGGATTCCAGTCCAGCTTAGTCTCGCTGTAAAGCTCCACCTAACCATTACATTGCACTGTAGATTACTGTAGGAGCACCTAGCAGTTCACATTTCATGATCATTCCTCTGTGCCAAGAGCCGGGCTAGAGGCTAAACGGCATAGCATCACTTAATTTCCACAATAGCTTTGAGTTTGGTCTCCTTATATGTTGGAAAAGCTGAGGTCCTGAGAAATTCAGTTCTGCATCTCAAATCACATGGTTAGTAAATGGCATAGATGGTATTAAAACTCAGGCAAACATAAACATGTATTTTTCCTGTAACTATGTAGAGGTGGACACAAATAGGTTTCCAGCTGTAAGTATGTAAAACACAGTTTGTTCTTACATTATTAGTTATTGTATCATTTATTTGTATTACAACTGGGAAACTAGTTTTGCCCACTCCTGTATTATGTGTTTTACAAATAGCAATAAAGTTCACAAATAGGATAGAATAATTTGATATAACCACCTTTTATAGATGTTTTTTCCCCAAATCCTGGTGAAAAGGAATCGCCAAGACTTTCTTTAAGGGACGACGATGATAAACTTGTTAACCATGGATCCTGCTTAAAAAAAAAAAAAAGGATTGTGTAAGTTCAGTTCTCAAGATTTGTGGAGGACAATGTCATTATTAAAACCATTTCATAACTCTGAAATCTGTGTTATTAGGAGTTTGCTGCTGAAACACCAAAAGCTTGTTGAACTAACACATGTTAATACGCTTTCCTTTTAAGCCCTGATGTTTTGATCATTAAAAGGCACCACTGCAGAGCTAGTGGTTTCTAATTCTTTAACTGACACCTCTACATTTGTTTTTAGCAATTTGTAAAACTTCCACTACTCTAAAATGAAACCTCATAAATATTTAAGGTAAAGATCGGTATCTCTCTGATTTTCCTTTCTAAGACAGTATAAAGAAGACAGTATAAGTAAAAATCCTTAGTTTCAAATAGTACTAGGTCCAAATAAAGCAATTATAAAACCAAGTACACAGCTACTCACAAATATTTGAAATTGAAAGAGTACAGATTTCATGCACTTCAGCTTTCCTCAAAATTCTAAAAACTACAACTAAAATGAAATAATTATATCCGTGTGCCTAAACTAAGCATGTCTTTATAGAATAGTAATCCGGCCCAACGGTGAGGACATGATAATGGAAGAAGTTTGATTTCGTTGCAAAGAAATTATACGTCAAAAACAATGGAGAGAAACCATCTGGGGAGACAGCAGCAGGGCTGACACACTGGAGAGTCTAACTGGAGAAACAAAGTTTTGCCTGATGAGATTTGCAATTTAGAAGGTTTTTGCCTGAGGGCATTCTCCCATCTGTGCAGCCTTCCAGGGACTGGCCTGTGAAAGTGGGGGCAGGAGTCAGAGGGTAGAGTTTAGAACTGGAAGATCAGCCAGTGTGTTTGGTTCGTATACAGAGGGCATGAATCCCAGAATCTGCAGAGAAAATTCATTAAAATTCTTGGCTCATCTATTCACAGGGTGGGGAAGACCTCGCAGGGGTGTCCAACCCTTGGCCGGCAGGCCGCATGTGGTCCAGGATGGCTATGAATGAGGCCCAACACCAAATCATAAATTTACTTAAGACTTTTTTTCCTGCTCATCAGTTTTCATTAGTGTTTGTATATTTAATGTGTGGCCCAAGGCAATTCTTCCAGTGTGGCCCAGAGATGCCGAAAGGTTGTACACCCCTGAAGGGGGTCCTGGAAAATCACAGTACCTAGAACCTTAAAGAACTGAGCAGAGATTTCAGTCCATATTTATCAACAGCGTGACAGATGAGGAAATATATGTAACTACACTATTATAAAGTTTCTATATTAAATATGAAATAATACAGTATCAACTCTAAGGAGATTGTAGTAATTTACAGATGCATCTTGTAACCCACAGAGCAGCTACTAAAAATATAATGTAAAAGGGAATCAAAGTGGAAAAATAAAAATATGTGATTAACTTAAAAAACAAAAGCAGTAGAAGTGTTATAGGGAACAACAACAGCAGTGTCAATTAAAAAGACATAAAATAAATAGAAAACAAACAGCAACAAACTGGGCAACAAATTGGCCCCACATGTACTTATATTAAAAGTAAATGGACTAAACCCTCGTAAATGGTCTAATGGACTCATAAAGGGACTACCATTAAAATGCAGGTTATCAGACTTGATAAGAATGTGACACCAAACTATTATTACAAAAGAGTCACTGAATGAAAAGACATAAATCATTTGAAAGAAAAACGACAGGAAAAAGACTCACCATGCAAAATGCTAGTTATAAAAAAGATGACATTATCAGACAAAACAAACTGCAAGGTAAGAAGAAGCGCCAGAGGTAGAAACATTCCATAATGCTAAGTAGGGTCAAGACATAAGTGGATTGTATGTCTAACAATAGGGTCATAAAATACTGGCGGAACTAATGGGAAGTACAGGCAAATTTGCAAGCATTACTGGAAATTTTTAACATGTTTAGATGGTACTTGGTAAATTAACTATTAACTAGACAAAAAGTCAGTGTAGAGAGAGAAGACATGAATGATACAACCAACCACCTTGACAAAATAAAATTATAGAACATCATATCTAACACCTGCAGAACACATATATTTAAAGAAACAAATGGAACTTTCACAAGATACACTTAGGTTGGGCCATAAAAGTATCTCAACAATTTTTAAAAATGTAAAATTTTATAAGATATATTCTCTGATCACAATAAAATTAAATTAGAAATCAATACAAAAGATTTGATTGGATCTAGAGAAGATCCAAATATTTGGAAATAAAGTCATTCAGCACAAAATAACCAAATGGTCAGAGATCACAAGGGAAATTACATGTGGGGCCAATTTGTTGCCCAATTTGCCACTGTTTGTTTTCTATTTATTTTATGTCTTTTTAATTGACACTGCTGTTATTGTTCCCTAAAACACTTCTATTGCTTTTGCTTTTTAAGTTAATCACATATTTTTATTTTTCCATTTTGATCCCCTTTTGCATTATATTTTTAATAGTTGCTCTATGGGTTACAAAATGCATCTGTGAATATACTTAAATAAACGATAATGAAAATAAAAAGCATTAAAAAATGGGTGCTGCTAAAGCTGTGCATAGAAAGAAATTTATAGCTTTCAGTAGTTTTATTAAAAAGGATAAAAGGCTGAAAACAATGGACACATTTTGTAACTTAAAAGTAAGCAAATAAGATCCAAAAAAAGATGAAGAGTGCAAACCAGTGAAACTGGAAACAAATTATACAGAAAATTAACAAAGCCAAATTTGGTGTTTGAACAGTTTAATAAAACTGAGCAATGCCTTTCAAGATTTAACATGAAACACAAATTCTATATTGGAAAAAAAATAATGTCATGATAATCCACAAATTTCTTAATGGAGGTTCAGCCAGGCACCATGTAGTTCCTCTTCCCCTATCTGCTGAAGCACATCGGAGAAGAGGAATGTTCTTCCCATGCTTACCCTCTGAAATGTGAGATGGAAGTTCGCTAATGACAGTGAAGTGTAAAGAGAGGGGGCCAAGTGTTCTCCCCAACACAGTAAACTCCCTGATGAAACCCTCAAAGATCACATTTACTTCCATTTGGGAATGTCCCAGAAAATACGGGACGGTGCCATCAACATTCAATACGTAAAACCAAACGAATAGTGACACCGGCTATCATGTCCTTAGCCAGTGTGGATGACATGAAAAAGAGGCCACATACCAAACCTGAGAAGCTCAGGAGAGGCCTGCATGGTGGGCCGTATAAACTCAGAGACTGAAAGTAACCACATAGGGTGGTCTGACCATAAAACTCCTAACTGAAAGACGTTCTTGGCAGGAAGTCACATCCTAGGCCTTGTAGCTCCCTTGACAAAGGTCAATCTTTACCTTCAGGGAGACTGTCTGTTGTCTTTTTGCATCGAAGATAACAGACCTCTGAAATGTCAGAGTAATCTCCTCTTCCAGAGCCTCAGGGCACTCCCACCTCTCAGCTGGAGGCCACACAACCCCTCGTTGTGCCCTTGGTCCCCGAATATCATCTCCACAGGTTGTAAATGTTCATTACCAATCCTGTACCCACCCGTGTAAAAGCAGAGACTTCCCTGCTTCCATTCCCTAACCCACTACCAATGGATTTCATGTAACCCTCCTACGTTTCCTCCTTTGATTCCAATGTACAAAATAAGCTGCGAAGCTGCCATTCTCCAGAGCGTTTTCTCCATTTGTTGGGATTTTGCTTCCCAGCAGTTGTCGCAATTTGTCTCAAACAAATTTTAAAACTTCTCCACAGGTTTGGGCGTTTCTTCCATCGACACCATAAATTATATAATTCAAAGAGACATAAATAAAAAATATAAATTCTTACAATTAAATATATACAACGTTGCACAGATTCAAAAGGGCGACATTTTTTTTCACATTTTACTTTCTCTGAAGTTGGATGCATATTACGATTACTAGTGTGTTATGGCTTAATTGGCAGAGTTTTATTCTTTCTTGGCACTACACAATATAATGCCATAGCTTTGCTACATCTTAAAACTGATGGCGTTTCAGACTCAATAGAATACAGTTATCTTAAAAAAAACCCTTAAAATTATGTCCTTATCAGCTGCTGAAGAAAACATGTAACAAACATGCACAGAATTTTCTGAGCGAGCAACAATAACAGTGTTTGCGCAGCGCAAACGCGGCGCAGCGGCCCTGCAGCAACACTAACCTCAGGCTCAAGGTTTTCAGAGGCGGCTTCTTTCTCAGCTTCTAGCTGCCTGTCACTTGGCGCTGGGGGAGGCAAAGGTGCGGAGGGCGCCTCTAATTCTTCATGGAGGACAGTTTCTTTCTCTTCTTCTAGCCCATCCTTTTCCCCCCTGAGGCTCTGCTTTTTCAACAGGCTCCTCGGCCGAGGTAAAGGTGCCAAGTGTTTTTCTGCTTCATGGCTGCTGCTGCTTTCTGCTGGGGCAGGGAGAAAGGGTGGGGGGAGAAAGAAATGGTTTAAGGTGGGTGAGCAAAACAAACGACCATGGCTTCAAATGCACCCCAAGGTGCCACCACGTTTCCCTCCTGTGCCCTCACGCCTTGGCTGTCTGCCTTGGAGAGTCCAGAGGAAGCCCACAACCCTTCTCTACACAGAGTCCCAGTCTCCAGTGAGCATGGAGAGACGACCGCTCCTGATCAAAACTTTGTTTAAAAGTTGCCATCCTGGAAGTAATTAGTTTACTGTAGTTCTGTGAGACGTTAACTCCTCAACTTTATGAATTCTCATAGCATTAAAAAAATTGTAAATAACCAAACAAAACTGTGCCATATAAAATGAGGGGGCTCATCTATCAAAACTTTATTGAGTTTCTGCTGCCAGATCCTGTAAACATTAGTTGTATTCCTGGACCTCATAATCAAGATTGTGACAATGGTCCTGTCCAGGGACTTTACAGGTTGGGAAGGGAAGCGAGTCTAAAGAAATAAATTACAAGACAAATGTGAGTGCCATTACAAGCATGGAGATGATGTCAGTACAGGGATAGAAGGGCTACCTCTCACTGGAGGAGGGAATGAAGAACTAGATGACTGAGTTGTTCTTTGAGTTCATGAAACTTCTCTAGCAATTATTAGAATAGTTCAGTTACTATTTCAATTACTTTTAAATTTAAAACAATCTAATGCTGATACACTTGCAGCCCTTAAAACATGATAAGAATGTTTTTACATAAACTTTTTGCCTAAATTGTACCTGTTATATTTTCTCCATTGTTCTACCAATGCACCCTTCTGACAAAATTTCAAAACTGGACTCATTAACACCTCCCTCCTTTCTGCCTATAAATGGGCTTATGAATTGCTTGAAAATTCCACAACCATGCCAGTTGGTACCAATGTAAATATTACACTGCCTATTTTAGCAGTGTCCTAAATGTTCAATTCCAATTCCAAGAATCATTCTAGATTCCTCCCTCTGTTCCCCCATGTCCAATCATCACTACACCCTATTGATTCTACTTCCTAAATCTCTCTCTCATTTATCTCACTTTCCACATCCCTGCTGTTAGCTCCTCATCCATTCTTTACCAGATTACTGCCTCAACGATATTCATAAAATGAAAATCAGATCACATCACTCTTCTCCACAAAAATTCACTGGCTCTCCATCGTCGAGTCCCACTGAGTGCCAGCATACTTGCCTTTGGACAATACCGAAGCTTCCGTGGTCTTGTCCCTGGCTACCTGCACTGTCTTGATTACCGGATGCCCATTTTGCAATCTGTGTTCCTGACAAGTTGCGCTGGCGGCTCTTTTGAATCAATGTCACAACCCTTCCTACTACCATACCTTTGCTCAAGCTGATCCCTCTGCCGGGAATGCCCACTGCCTGCTTCTTCTCCTGACAAATGTTTGCATGCCTTTCGAACCTGAGCTGATGCAGAATATCGCATAATGCCTGAAAGAAGGTGTTGAGTCAATTGTGTGTGTGCGTGTAAGAACACTTAACGTGAGGTCTACCCTCTTCGAGCATTTTTAGGTGCACAATACAGTGTTGTTAACTGATGGCTCACTGCTGCACAGCAGCAGGTCTCTGGAACTCATTTATCTTGGGTCACTGAAACCTTATACCTGTTGCATAACATCTCCCAGTTTCTCCTCCCCGAGCCCCAGGCAATCAGCATTCTACTCTGTGTTTCTGTCAGCTTGACTATTTTAGATATCTCATATTTAAATCTTGGCTGACTCATTAGCATTGCAACTTACTGAAGTCATCCAGCCTCCACTACCTTGGCTGCCCATTGCTAACGTTAGTTAAGAATTAATTCCTAAGGCATCCATGGGACCTAAGTGAGATAATAAATATAGAGTGCATAGCACAGTGCCTGATATCTGGTAATATTCAATGACCATGAACAACTGTGGTAAACATTTCTTCTTTCTCCTGTGGGGTTGCCTATCACTTCTGCCTTCTGTGCAGTAGTCTCTCCTCCTCTACAGCCATGTGACTCTGGCGGATTAACAATTATCTCCTCCACACCCCAGCGAGAGGGGTGGGGCCACAATGCACACCACTGCCACCCACACAGCTTATCACAGAAGCTTCATCTCCCCATCCACCACAACCACTCCACAGGTCAGTGTTTCTACCTGGAGTTGGAGGATATGCCTTTTAAGGTTTAAGGTCACAGAGCTTAAAAGATGTGATGAGGGGACTGTTGGTGGGATTTACCCCTGACAAGTGTCTGAGACCAAGAGACCAAATGGCAGTGAAAAACAGGATCAAGGGATGGCTGGAGTAACTGGGGCAGCGACAAGAGGAGGAGGAGAGAAGGAGAGGGTCAGGGAGTCAGGGGCAGAGGGCAGAAGTAGAGAGAATCCAGATGACACAGAAGCGCTGAGTCTTCAAACTTAATCACACCTAGAGCAAGGTCTTCTGACATCCATGCTCAGCAAGGTGGTACATGCTCCTTTCTGCTGAAGTTTGTTGGAGCTGGGTCAGTTGCAAGCGAGGGTCCTGATTATGAGTACTACTACTTGCCACTGTTACTGCTACTGCCACCATCTCCTCTAGGATGCCTTCCTGATGCCCTCAGGTCAACTGGGGTGCAAACTGTCCTGTGTTCTTACCGTACCTTTTGTACAGTTCCCCACTAAACGGTAGTCTTTGTTACGGTCTGAATGTTTGTATACCCCCAGATTCTTAGGCTGAAATCCTGACCCCACAGGTGACGGTATTAGGAGGTGGGGCCTTGGAGAGGTGATTAGGTTATGAAGGCAGAGCCTTCATGAATGGGATTAGTGCTCTTATTAAAGAGGCCCCGCAGAACTGCCTTGCCCCTTGGCCATGGGAAGAGACGATGAGACATCAGATGTCTGCAGCCTGGAGGAGGGCCCGACCTATGCTAGTGCTGGCATCTAAGACTTTCGTCTCCAGAACTATAAGAAACAGGTTTCTGCTGTTTATAAGCCAACTAGTTTGAGGTATTTTGTTACGGCAGTTCAAATGGACTCAAACAGTCTTAGAGGATTGGTACCGTGTTTTTTAATTTTTTTAATTAAACTTATTGGGGTGACATTGGTTGATAAAGTTATATAGGTTTTGAGTGTACAATGCTATAATACATCATCTGTATATTGCATTGTGTGTTTACCACCTAAAGTCAAACCTCCTCCCGTCTCCATGGAATGCTGTATTCTTAGTCATCATCGCAATGTTTATGACATGGTGTGTGCACCATAATTATGTGTGAATGGCTAAAATGATCTGCTTAAAAGCAAATGTTAAATGATAAAATGAATCATAAAAACATTTGTAGAGTGTTTAACTTATGCCAACATTGCTCTACGCACTTCAAATACATGAACTCATTTAACTGCCTCAAACCCCTAATGGTGGTTCAACTATTATCCCCATTTTATAGATAAATAAAATGAGCAACAAAGAGGTCCTGTGCCCATGGTCATAAACACCAGATTGTGTGATTAAAGCAGGGGCACCCTGACTCTAAACTTCATGACTTTAGCGAAGTTAATGTTAAAATAAAAATAACACACCCTACAAAAATTGTTGTTTACAATCATTGCCCATGTGACAGTTGCTCACCAGGACAAGCGAGAGCAAAGAAGACTTTCAGGTTCTCACATTTGTATAAAGCACTGATTGCTACTCAGCTATACCTCACCACATGAAAAATACCAAGTTCCAAACCCTGTAGGAAAAAGTCTAAAAATTAAGAAAAGGACAAACTTGAAGTCATGAACCACATTCCTTCTTTCATGGATGAATCATTCACTTTTTTCATTTACATATTCAAATACTTAATAAATGCCAGACACTATCTTAGGACAATTAGTCTCAATTTTTTGCTTCAGTCTGAAGAATCTGGGAATTAATGATTTTAATATATTTTACACGAAAATGCCGCTTCCAGTATTGTCAAGTTTTCAGAAAAAAAAAGTTTATATATTTTCAAAATGTAATGTTTTATAATCAAATGTAAAATATTATCTATATTGGCAATTATTTTTATATTATACATCCTGAATAGCAAATGGCTAATGATTATTTAAAAATATGGTACAGCACATTGTGTCTATTGCTTAGAATCCAGGTACCATCTTATAGTTAAAATACAGTATTTCTATATTCATTCTAACTCATCAAAAGTTAAAAAAAAAGGTATTAAATAGGCAGACTATTGCTGATTATCTATCATACAGTTATACACTTCTACGTGTATAAGGCCAGTTTTTACCTTCTGTATGTTCACATTTTCTTATTAGCCTAATAAAAAGCTTTTAAAAATCATGACAAGTTACATAAATATAATCCACAAAAATTGATTTCCAAACTCAAATAAGACTAGAAAACACTGCCTACTCTAACCTTCTTGAAGAGTCACTATTCATCTTGCTTTATTAACAGTTCCCAGAAGGTCCCTCATAAAGAAATATGTTTTAATTTTCTGTAACTCTTGTGTTTTCCCCATAATGCCGATGAACAGCCAATGGAATGGATTTTAGACAATGGTGAACTACTAGGTTATTTGCAAGTTTAATTATGCCCCCTTCTCTCCTTTTTTTTTTAATTGTATTCAGTACACTAGGAAAGTACATTGTAGCCCAATGAACTGTTTCATATGCCTTGTGCTCACAATTTTGTAGCATTTTATAGTTTATAACACATACATCAATTAATTCTCAAAACAATTTTGTGGGGTGGGAAGAGCAGGTTTCATCCTCCCCCTCGTGCAAGCCCTGGGCTAAGGTCACACATACCTAATATACAGGGGTTTTTTTTTGTTTGTTGGTTTGTTTTTAGGGTCCTGGACACTACCTTAGTGTCCTGTCTCTGCTCATAGCCTCATTTGGAAGTTAATGGGATTGTGGGGGCAAAATAAGGAGTGGTTCTCTACCACATGTGCAAATAAAGTTTTGTCTGATGCTACCAGTGACATATACTATGTAAAGCGTGTAACATTTACCATTACAGTATTTAGTGTGATATAAAGGAAAGAGATTTTTATGAAAGTTAACATCAAGTACTGTTTTTCCTGTAAAACAAAAAAGAAAGAAGACCAAAGACACAAAACCCTTCCCCTTCCAAGCCCGTGTCTCTGTGTGGTGGCCCTGGGGACTCCTAGGGGTTGGTTCCCACTCCACCCCACCTTTGTCCCACTGTGCCTAGAGCTCAGTAGAACTGCGGAGAAACTACAGTAATCCCAGATCGCACTAGAAATTTATTCAGAATAGAGTTTTAGTGGGTTTTTCTTCGGCATAGAGAAACTGAATGGAGATGGAGAGTCTTTTTTCTAAAGGGAAGTCTGGAGGCTTAAACAACAACAGAGAAAACAAGACCCCTTCCCTTCAAATACGTAAATGTTAAACAAAATTCTGGCACATGGCAGCACGGAAATGTCTTAAGGTCTGGTCCCAGGGCTGTTATAACCTTAATCTCTGTAGTATAAAATGGATTAGCAGGTTCCCACTGCAGTTCCACCTGTAAAAATAAAATCGAAGCCCACAGGTTGAGGCAAGGCTGGACCTGGGAGCTTCGAGAGGCGCAGCTGCGGATGACTGAAGGTACTCAAGCCTTCCACCAGGCACCAGCATAGGGGTTGCCCTAAATATCCCACTGGACGGCAGAATTATAGGTTTTCTCTATTAGTCTATTATTTTATGTTTATAAAACTGAGATGTTAAGTATGATTTTTTTTTTCTCAAATGTTAACTAGCTATCATATGAAGGTATTTTGTGCCTGCTTATCTTAAAGTAAATTTTCAAGAAACGCAGCTATAGTGATCTGATAACTTACCTGAAGGTGTGTTTTTGATGGAAAGAATTCTGGGTTTAGGTTTCACTTTGATTTTCTCTTCTTCAATGGGCTGATCTTCACTTGGAGATTCAGATACGGGGTTTACAACCCCATGTTCACAGCCATCTGGTGCTGTTTCCTCATCGTTTTTGAGGGAGGATGGGGGCTCATCTTTCATCATGTCACTGTTTGATTTCTTGGTTTTCAAAAAAGACAGTTTTGGAGAATTCTTTTGTTCATCATCTGGTATGTGGAAATCATTAATTGTTTTCTTAACTAAATTTTCATCTATGGAGGTGTCAGAAAAATCTCCTAAGGAAACTGAAAATGAAAGAAAAAATGTCTTCAATGGTGCATGTTAAAGTTTGGATGGTTACACTAATCAAAAGATTATCTTTAAGGTTAGAAGTAAAAAATTTAGGCAGTTTTTTTGGCATTTGCGAAATAGAAATTTTTAAAATTTATTTGAAACACATTTATCAAATGCGAGTAGTGTGCCCAGTTCTGTGTTTGCCCTAAGAAGTCACCCAAAGTTTCCTCAAAATAGCAACTGGCCATGGGATATTTAGATTTCAGATTGTAAAACTTTTATGTATAAACAACCACATTAGATTTTACTATGAGAAGAATAATACAGAATGTTAACCATATAGCATTGATTAAATGATTATTCTGATTACTTTTAAAAGAACATCAGGAATTATTCACTAAATCTTAAAATAAAAACACTGAATTTCAAGTTTAGAATTCTGTATGTTTATACCTAAATGTTAATGTTTGTACATTAGCAAAAGAAACCAAATTAAATCATACCAGTACTGATACCCTGGGTTTTTAAAACTGAGTCTCTAGTACAGCCAAAAAAAAAAAGATTTATAAAAATCATTAGAAAAGTGACTCTGATGAACCAAAATTTAGTTCTATGCACCCTAGTTATTAAATCACTGTAGGGTCTCTTAAAGGTGAATTTGGTTCACCACCGACAGACATCCTTTACCGCAAACCTACTGTCAGCTAATTTATATTTTCATATTCATATTCATAAACAACCAAGGACAATCATACAACTCATTGAAAATTAAGAGTGATTTTTACTTGCTAAAAAGTTGGAAACCTCCAACTAGTGAATTCATAGATATTATTTTAGCGTAAGTGATTTTTTTCTGGGTGGTGGGGAAATGGGCTAAATATAACTAAGAAAACAAAAAGAACGGTGGTTTACTTTCCACATTCTCACATACCAATCTCATCACTGTCAAAGTCATCTGAGTATTCAGAACTCCTTTGTCTGGCCGAGCGAGCTGTAATTGCTTTTATTAGTTCATCCTGAAATAAAATAATTAAAATCAGTTTCCACCCCAAAATGGAGGTCTCATATTTAGAATTAATTATTTAAACAAATAGTGCTTGGTTAATAATTGCTTTCAAACTCAGGTTTTATTCACCTAACGAGCTAACCTTATGCCAGGCACCCAAGTCCTCAGACCCAATGCAGAACATCACAAATAAGATTCCTGTCCTCGTGGGGCTTACAGTTAAATTGGAGGAGACAGACAAATACCAAATAAGGTAACTGTGGAGACTCATATAGGATTTCCTATAAACAGGCATTTCGGAAGAAACTGGTACTTTTAAACATCTTTTGTTTCTGGAGATTGCAGTAAAGGATGTAATTATCAATACTGCAAACTTAGAGGCTGAGTTCAAAACCGTAGTGACCAGACAGAGAAAACATAAATGCTCTTATGTTACAAAAGGGGAAAAATCATAAAACATTCATATGAAAATTCCAATTTAACATTGCTGTTCAACTTTTAAAAGCTGACTTAACTTTTAAGTTAGTAAGAACTGATCATTGAGGCTAGCTTGGCAATCTTACACACCAGGAAGAGTTTGTACTACTAGAGTCCAAACACAACCACCAGCAAAATTTTAAAAGGAGTGTAAACCTTACTCCAGCTTTACATAGGACCCTTCCTTAAATCAGTTCAAATCCATGTTCCTAATCCAGCGTTCACTTGTAAAGTCATTTGAAATACTTTACCTGGAAAGTAGTTCTTTTGGTGACTTTTGGACTCTTTGTATATGCCAAAGTTGTGCTAAAAACTTCACCAGACATAGCGTTTGGGTTTTTTCTTTACTGGTTACCTTTATAAAATGACTAATAAATGATAGGAAAAATTGAATCTCTGATTCTCTGATGGTGGCTGAAATAAAAAAAACAAACAAACAGATTAGACTTCTTCGCATGCTTGAGAATTTCTAATACTACACTCTATGCTTCTCCCTTCCCAGGCCTCGTCCCCTGCGAAAGCCAAAGCCAAACAAAACAAGAAAACCACGATGTGAACTTAGAGCTACAGAGGCTACATCTACACTTAAAAATGTAGAGTTCTTGTAAAAATGTATCAAATTCTCACAACAAGCTTGATTTAAAAAACATTAAAATTGAAATTATCCTAAAATAGGTTTGCAACAATATTTTAACGATGAGAAAAAAAAGACTGCAATAGGCTAAAATGTTGCTAATTAAACTACAAACTATTTCTCACTTCTCTTGCATTAAAAAATTATAATATTGCTAACAAAAACAGTCATATTTATTTAATAGGCTACCAAGGGGATTATTAGCATGAAACTTATAACTAAGAGTACTATCACCACCACCATCACCCCCAAAAAATGCTTGCGTGCGGATCATAATGCTAAATTGCCAATAGCGATTTTTTCCAAGCCACTTTTCCCTCTATAAAAGTGTTAGCAGGGTGAGACAAAACGAAGCTCGGCGAAGGGCTGCATTCACGTCACTGTACAAATGGACCCGTGAACGTTTCTCGTACTTGAAGCGGAGGCCCGGGCCTGGGCACCCAGCCGTCAGCCGCAGCGCGAGCCCGGGAACAGCTCCGGGCCCGGCCAGGTGGCGCACAGGTCCCCACCCGCTGCATACCGCGCCGCCCGCGGAGCTCCCGGTACTCTCGAGGGCACGCTCGAACACCGTCTCCGCCCGGTTCCTCCGCAATCCCCCCATCTCCCACGAAGGTCCCGTTCTGCACCCACCCCTGCCACTCTGGCGCAGGGCTCCCCGCGACCTGAAGACAGATCGGCTGGTCAGGCAGGACCACCTCCTTAGGCCTGGGCTTGGCGACTCTCGGAGACAGGGTGCTGGACCGAGCAAGGGGGTGGGACTAAAAAAGGAGGTGGTTGGCGGTTGCTAGGAAACAGCGTCTCCGGGAGGAAGTGACTTTCCTACCGCCAGGTCTCTCGGGTACCCAACACCAATTTACGGCTACACGCGTCGCTGGGGCAACCGTCCAGAGAAAGGAAATGACGTCAGCCATCTGGTTCTTAGGAGAGGGGTGCACCTGGGCCGGCTGGGCTACAGTCGTTGCCTAGGAGACAGGACTGGTCCAGCTCCCCTTAACGAGCCGAGAGCCTTGAGCTTGCGAGTGGAGCGAGAGGCTTCATCCGCACCTGCTGTGTGAACCAAAGCACAGTCATGATTTTGCCATAGTTAGGACGTGAAGTCTGTGACTCGGCCTGACAGAATAGTGTATGGGCGAATAGGTCAGAACAGAATAACGTGATAGTGACGTTTGCAGACTCAAGAGCCTAACTGAACGTTTGAATCTTAGCGCCCTTTCCCTCTATCCATGTGATGTCGTGAAAGTTAACGTTATTATGCCCCAGTTTCCTCTTCTGAAAAAAAAGGAGATAAAAATAATGGCCACCTTAACGCACTGCGTGGTGTACTAATTAAATTAATCCAGGTAGAAAATACTTGCAAGAGTGCCTGGGATTGAATTCAGTCAACATCAGATAGGGATTTTATGCTATTCGGCCCCAAAGGACCTGGGCAGAATGTATCCCTTGTCGACACTTCTGAAAACCCATTTTCAAGTGTTTCGTTAATATAAAACTCTCCCTTTCTTTATACGCAAGGGATAATCTGGTTAGAATCAAACCAGTCAACAAAACTGTTTAATAAGCTGGAGGACCATGTGCTGCTAAGCAACCAAAATCGCCATCAATTAATTAGCATAAGTAATCCTTAAACAAAAGACAAAAACAACCCTTTGAATAATACTTTAAAATAACATGAACTTCTATTATAATTTTAAAAAGCTTAATATTAGTTAAATTGTCTAAATAAATTTACTGTCTAGTAATTGAAATGTTCCAGTATTTTTCCCATCTCTAAAATTTATTGATTTTCACTTATTGCAAAAGAAGCTCATAGATATTCACTTTAAAAGAAGTGAAAACTCAACAACACAAAATTTCAATAGCTTATGTAACATTTTTTCTATATCTTATTTTTAATTTTTCTAATATATATTAAATATCAAAAGTGTTTGCCTAGCAAACATTTGTTTAGCTTAATACTATTTTCATTTCTCAACCTTCTCTTCATACATTCATTCATCATTTGGTAGGTAAGTATATTCATATCAATTTTATGGGTCATATTTCAGGAGTTCAAAGTTTAAGCCAGACTGGGTCCCTGCCTAGGGTTCTTATAGAATGGAGACCTGGAGGGCTGAGTAAACACATATTAACTATACTTTGTGATAATTACTCTATTGGAGTAAAAAGAAAAGCTCTCAAGAGAGAGCAAAGAAATCTTCCTGGAGGCTCTAGAACGTTTTCACAAAGTGAGTTTGAATTGATTAATGACTATAGGACATAAGGAAGGATCTGAAGTCATTTTAAGCAGAGGAAATGGTCTATTAATATGGAACCCACTCCATCGTGGGTGTAAGCGGCTGAGCAGAAAGATACTGGTGGTACTCGGACTATGCTACCTGTCAGGCAAGGAGAGGAGTAAGAAGATTCATTTCCAGAAAAAGGTGCAACTGAGAAGTGACTCTTCTTTATAAGTCCCCTGCTCACACCTCAGTAGACAAATTGTTTATGCCTTGTGGCTGATCACACAAGTTATTGACAAAGGATCCTGTACTCACAGCCCTGGTGAAAGCAACAAAGCATCTGTCCAGCATTCTGAGAAGTGTACTACACAGAACAAATCCCCAAGGGTGTCCATCAGTAACCACTACACTTATATTGAACATTGAATGCTCATGTCAGAAGATAATGCAACTGCAGGTACTAGTAACGATGTTGACTTGTGGGACCGGTATAGCAGGAGACTTATAGAAGGGAAATACGAGTATCCTGAGGAAAGATAACGTGACCAACTGTTCATTCATCAGCATCTTATAAGTGAGGAAAACTGGGTATTGTTAGTTTAATATACCAGTAAGTATTCTTTTTGATTGTCATATAGAATACATGAATTATTATATAACAAGAGAAATATGCCTTCTCATTCAAACTCAAAACTTGTCACTCTGAACAAATTATTTTTGTTATCAGGGTAATATGCTTAGTTAAATACTCCCTGAAGATATTGTTCTAGACAAAGACACATGCTCTGGGTGGATACTACCTCTCCTTCCTGTATGTTGCTAACTGTTCTGTGCCTAATATAATTCTGCATACTTTACTCATATCATTTAACTCAGTCTTTTCAAAACTCTGTGAAATTGCTGTTTTTTCTATCTACATTTTACAGGTGAAAAAGAGAGGTATGGTAACATCTTGAGTTGCAGGTAGGTTTGAAAATGTATTATTTTTGCTTGTGAAATGTCTCAGACAAGACTGGTTTGTTATATAGACTTGATTATTCTATTGTAGTTTTAAGAAATCTTCACTTTAATAATGCTTCACATATATGAAACCACATTGTTCTTAAGGAGGTGATCTAGTGTTGTTTTTTTTCCAGTCTAGTAGCATATCGTGTTTTTATGTGTCCCTTCTCCCACGTGTGCCTCCTCCTTTCATTCACCTGGTAGAAATTGCCCAGGGCCTTCCGGCTTTTGCACCTTCTCTTTAAGACAAGCTAGTTTCGGGATAGAAAAGAAAAATCACTAATTTTACACATTTTTACACAAAAACTTATTTCATGGAATTAAGATCTAGCATTGAAGAAAGCCCAGGCATCACATAGTGGTAAATTTCCATGTGAAAGATCATTTCAGGATTTTTCAAGAATTTTCAAGGGATTTTCAAGGGAAGAAGGGCCAGAGCCAAATGGTAGTTGATGAGAAAAAACAAAATTTTCAACACTATGCACAAAAGCTAATTTTGGTTTTGTATTGCACTCATGTTAGAATGCTATTATTGTTTTTCTTTTTTTCCCCTTTCTTTTTTTTTTTTTTTTTCCCGTCTTCCGGAAGTCTTTTCAAGGAGAGGAGACATCCCATGGCATGCACTAGTAACAACATTCCAGCAGATGGCAGCAAAGGATTTAGCACCCGGGACTGTACGGCGGGAACATAATCATTCGTTATTTTCGGGACATTTTACCTTGCTTAGAGTGATTAAAAAATGCAGAAATAAACTACTTTTAAAATAATTTCATGAAACATTTTGAATGATCAGCTTTTTCTTTGTTTTAGAAAGTTAGAAATGTAGTAGTATGACAATAAATATATTTTTATAAATATGTTTAAAAGATTGTGCAAGTTGCTTACCTGGCGGTCCGTTCCTTACTCCCAAACCCAGGCATAATCAGTGTTGACAGCAAGAACTCTCTTCCATGCCATTTTTCCTATGCACATAATAATGTTCACCTTACATCTCTTCTTCTATAACCTGTTTTTCTCCCCCCACTTGGATATTCTTTCATGTTAATCAACAGCTAAATTATGCATAACTCTGTGGTTATATAACGTATTTTAAAAATCATTATTCATATCGCTTTATATTGTTTCCAGTTTTGATGAGAAGCCTTGAATAAATGTTGTGGCATACTTATTTATTTTGGATAAAATCCTAAGGGTGGAATCATTGAGTATATGCACATTAACTGTCTTTATAGTTATTGTCAAAATGCCTTTCAGAAGATTTTACAATATGACATTCTAATGTACATCATAAGAAAACTTTTCACCTGAATTTATTCATTATTTAGCCACACTTACCGCACCCTTGAGATGCAATTTTGTTTCTTAAATTTTTCTTTTCGTTTTAACTTGTGAAAGTCTATTGTCTCCTTTAAATTTCATTTAATATATTGGTACAAATAAAAAATGAAATGTTTCATTTAAACATAAAATATTTTCTTATTTTTTAACAGGAAACTTTAAGGCTTAAAGGAAGGAGGAATTATTTAAATATAACTGAAAAATGTACTGTGGGTAAAAATAAAACTTCAAGTTTCCTTAATTATATAACTATTATTTCTAGTATTAGGAAGAAACTATTTAATATAGTTCTCTTAAGGAAATCCATTAGGTCACAGGAACTAAAAAATATATAAATTAAAGCTCTTCATGTTTAAAACAAGCTATGATTAATGCCAAGGCATTACTAAATATTTTGTGGAACTTCAAAAGCACTGCATTTACCCAATCATGGGTTCAATTTACAGCATTTTACATACATTCATTACAGTTAAAGTGAGAGTAAACTTCGATAAGGCTTTGCTATGCTAGTTTCTTAACCTTAAAATAAACTTTTGTAATTCCTGAGTAAATATATAAGGTGATGTTTTTATTTCTTGGCCTGGATTCAAATGTCAACTTTTTGTTTTCTGACAGCATGTTTATGCAACCCATAGCTGACTAAGTTTTTCTATTATGGAGAATGAACAAAAAAGTACCCTGTAAAATCTGTTACAGACTTTTTTTCCCCTGCATTATATATTACAATGTCTCTTTTTCTTCCATAATTAAAACCTACAAAATTTCCCTTTTAGTTTTTGCTGATACTTATATTTATTTTTATTTTTTAAACAAAATTGTCCTTTTAAAGAGCCAATATTATATCTGTTAGATAAAGATATTTTCCCTATTGACTATAAATGAATCTGTTTTGCTTCTGTTTTTGTCATGTTTGTTTTGTTTTAAATTTTGGGCTGATGTGTACCTGGGGCTGCTAGATCTAAATCAGTGGTGTATGTTAAGTTATAGACAGTGGAGACTTCATATATATTTTTTGAGAAGGCTTATATTGCAACTTTGAGCTCACATTTTCAAAAGCAAAATTTTACTGTTTTAAATGAAGTGAGACAATGAAGTATTGAGACATGATTTTACATCTGGCCTATGAACATGAGTTTTAGAGTTTATATTCAAGTGTGTTTTAGGCTATTTTCTTTTAGACAAAGCAATTCAAGAACATCATGTCTCACTTACAGAGCTCTGCTCTCACAGGGGCATCCAACCTGCGTCCTGCAGGCCGCCTGTAACCCAAGATGGTTGTGAATACAGCCCAACACAAAATCTTAAATTTACTGAAAACATTATGAGATGTTTTTGTGATTACATGTTGCAATATATTTAATGTGTGGCCCAAGACAACTCTTCTTCTTCCAGTGTGGCTCAGGGACACCAAAAGGTTAGATACCCCTGGGGAGCTGTGCTACCCTTGTACAAATGTGGTTATGATCCTAGAATGTCATCAAAATAATCATATAATTCTTCATATGTGAATCCCTTTTGTCAATATTATGGGAAAATGCCTGTTTGAATACTTCCAATATATGTAGAATACATCAGCATATAAACATGCATTCCATTGTTGAACATATTTCATTATCATAGTTTTATTCTTTATGCTTTATACGATTTTATTCTTTATACTTATTCAATTATGCTTCCCCATTTTTGATACATTGACCCAGTTCTCTTCCACAGAATTTCAGAGACTAAATCTAATCCTTGTTTCACACAAAACTTCCACTTTAGAAAGATTCAGTGCACCCCCCCAAGTTGGTCATTTTCCTTATTGCTGTTTCCCATAGTTTTAAAAAAACCCATCACCATCTTGCTTTTTCTATTCTGGACAATGTAATTTGATTTTGTCCTTCAAGAGTTGTGTCCAAAGGTTGACAGAATAACCTGGATATGTTTTAACTTATGAAAAAAAATCCCTTTTTAAACCCTGAACACTGCTAACATAGTCTGAGTTTAGGTTAACATCTTCCAGGGAGATGGGTTCCACCCTTGGTTCATGCTTTGAACTAGTAACCAACCAAATGCTGTGATTTTTCTGGGTGCCATGTGATTCAAAAGCTCCTTTGAACCTAAATGTAGATCTTGATATGTGTTAAATGCCATCACCTGGGTTGGAGGATCTTTTTTTTAATCTTTCAGTCTACAGAAAACCGCTTGAGTTCTATTTTGTCATCCAGCTTCCTATTTTTCAATTCTGTATTATCCTTAAATTTAACAAGTATATGCATGTGGCATGTGTTATACAAGTTGTTACTAAAAAGCATCACCCGGCCCTGACTAGTGCGTCTCTGCTGGTTGCGCATTCTTCTACAGAGCAAAGGGGCACTGGTTCCATTCTCCATCAGGGCAGCTGGCTGGGCTGCAGGCTCAGCCCCTGGTCAGGGTGCTTACGAGAGGCCACCGATTAACGTTCCTTTCTCACATCGATATTTGTCTTCCTCCTTTTCTCCCTCCTTCCTCCTCTCTCTACAAATAAATAAATAACATCATTTAAAAAAAGTATCATTAAGATATTTAATTTACGAAAATTCATGGTTGCCTTTCTAACCAGGTTCAATGAAAGGTGATTTTGCTATTTCCCTGAGATGATGAATACAGACTGCTGTCTTAGGACTGAGAGCCTGAAGAAAAAATGATAACAATCTCTTAGGTTCTTATGAAAACTGAAAACTAATTTTCCTAAAACCATAATACTTAATCTGTCCAGCATTACTGGAATACAAATCCACTCAGTATGACAACTTTATATTGGAAATGGACTAAACACTCTAAATAACTAATTTTGTAAGTATCTTTATAATTAATGGTAATAGAAATGTAAACAAAAGGTAAAGAAATACAGAACTCGATGACCACATGTCTGCTTCTGAGCCTGTTTCACACTCTATTCAGGTAAATCTATGCTTAATTATTACATACACACTTCCTTTTGGAAGCATCTTTTAAATAGGAATGTCACTTCTTCCAATCTTCTCACATACCATCATTCAAAACCCTTCCACACAATTACATCTTCCACAAAGCCTTTCTTAATCACCAAATATAATGTGATCAATTTTCCTGTGTATACATTTTTATTCCTCCCTGTCCTGATTTTAAATTAGGGAGATTCCATAATTTTATCTTGATTAATTAAATAATCAAGAAAATTAAAAATGAAAAGAATTCAAGAACACAAAACTAAATATAATATAAACATATTCTTTGTGGTCTATTTTTATTTTTATTACTTTAACTCCTACCATTGTTATATTGAGTATTATAATGTTTAATCTGATAGTCAAAGTCTTAACTCATTGTAGGAATGCATCCTGAAAAACAAATAGGAATTGTGAGAAAATCACCTCAATATTTAATAAATGTCAATTTCTATTTTTCAAATAAATCAGTGATTTTAAAATTAAACGCCCTTGTTCTGATTGTTCGAATAGGGAGAAAGATGGCTTATTTCATCAAAGACACACCTTGTGTCGCTGTGCGTTATTTAATTGTGCTTAGCAGATGCCGTGTTTTTCGCGAATTGAAGTTTTGTAGCAATCCTGCATCGAGCGAGGCTGTGGGCCCTATTTTTCCAACAGCATCTGCTCACTTCATGTCTCTATGTGATATTTTGGTAATTCCCACAATATTTCAAACTTTTTCTTCATTAAACTTGTTAGAGTGAGCAGCGATTAGTCATCCTCAATATTACAATTATAATTGTTTTGGAGAGCCATGAATTATGCCCCTATCAGACAATGAACTTAACTGATAAACGCTGTATGTGTTCTAACTGCTCTACCAGGCAGCCATTTTCTCACCTCTCTCCTTCTCTTTAGGCCTCCCTATTTCCTGAAACACAATAATATTGAAATTAGGCCAGTAAACAATTCTACAGTATTCAAGAGTAGGGAACAATGACATGTTTCTCACTTTAAATCAAAAGCTAGAAATGATTAAGCTTAGAGAAGAAGGCATATCAGAAGCCAAGACAGGCTGACAGCTAGGCCTCATGCACCAAGAAGCGGAGTTATAAAAGTGAAGAAAAAGTTCTTGAAGGAAATTAAAAATGCTACTTCAGTGAAAACATGAATGATAAGAAAGAGAAACAGTTTTACTGATGATATGAAAAAAGGGTTAGTGATCTGGGTGAGGACCAAAAAAGCCACAACTTTCCCTTAAACCAAAGCCTAGCCCAGAGCAAGGCCCCTGGCTCTCTTCAATTCTATGAAGACTGAGAGATGAGGAAGCTGCTGGGGCAAAGTTTGAAGTCAGCAGAGGTTGGTTCATGAGGGCTAGGGAAAGAAGTTGTCTCCATAACATAAAAGTCTGAAGGTGAAGCAGCAAGTGCTGATGTAGAAGCTTTAGCAAGACACCCAGAAGACTAGCTAAGATAATTAATGAAGGCGCTACACATAACAACGTATTTTCAATGTATACAAAAACAGCCTCCTATTGGAAGAAGATGTCGTATAAGACTCTCATATCTAGAGAGAAGTCAGCACTTTGCTTGAAACCTTCAAAGGACAGGCTGACTCTCTTGTTAGGGACCACTGCAGCTATATATAGACTTAAAGTTGAAGCCGATGCTCGTTTACCATTCTGAAAATCCTGGGGCCTCTAAGAATTATGCTAAATGTACTCTGCCTGTGCTTTATAAATGGAAAAAAAAAACAACCAAAAAAAAAACCTGGGTGGCAGCACATCTGTTCACAACATGGTTTACTGAGTACTGAAAACCCACTGTTGAGAAAGAAAAGATTTTTTTAAAATAAAATATGACTGCTCATTGACAATGTACCTGGGTACTCAACAGCTCTGATGAAGATGTACAAAAAGATTAATGTTGTTTCCATGCCTGTTAACATAGTTTATACTCTCAAGTCTTATTATTTAAGAAATATATTCTACAAGGCTATAGCTGCCATAGATAATGACTTCTCTGATGGACTGGGCAAAGTCAATTGAAAATTTTCTGGAAATAATTCACCATTCTAGATGCTATTAAAAATATTCCTAATTCATGGGAAGAGGTCAAAATATCAAAAGGAGCTCAGAAGAAGTTGAATCCAACCCTCATGGATGACTTTGAGGGGTTCCAGACTTCAGCGGAGGAAGTAATTTTAGAAGTTGTGGAAATAGCAAGAGAACTAGAATTAGAAGTGGAGACTGAAGATGTGACTGAATTATTGCAATATTATGATAAAACTTTAATAGATGAAGAATTGTTTCTTAAGGATGAGCAAAGAAAGTAGTTTCTTGAGACAGAATCTACTCCTGGTGAGGGTGCTATTAAGATTGTTGAAATGGCAACAAAATATTTAGAATATTACATAAACTTAGTTTATAAAGCAGTGACAGGGTTTGAGAAGACTGATTTCAACTTTGAAAGAAGTTCTCCAGGTAAAAGCTATCAGACAACATCTTGTGCTATAGAGAAATCATTTGTGAAAGGAAGAGTCAACTGGTGCAGCAAACTTCACTGTCATCTTATTGTAGTAATAAGTATTTAAAAATTAAAATATCATTTTTAGACATGATATTATTACTTAGTTAGTAGGCTACATATACAATAGGCTACACTACAAAATAGTGTAGACATAACTTCTATATGCACGGGGAAACCAAAAAACTTGGTGACGCCCTTTATTGTGATATTCACTTTATTGCGATGGCCTGAAACCAGTCCCACAACATGTCAGAGGTAAATATTTTGTTCATGAAGTTGTGCCAGTCTGCTTCTGGGGAAACTGACCGAAAACACTCTCTGAACTGGAGTTGGCCAATCCATCCTTAGCGCCCTGTGTTATGACTCAGTTAGTTTCTCCGAACTTTTGGCTCCTGTTTTTTAATTGATTTCAAGAGAGAGAAGAAGGGAGAAAGAGAGACAGTGAGAGAGACATTGACTTATTGTTCCACTTTATTTATGCACGCATTCGTTGACTCTTGTTTGTGCCCTGACTGGGGATCAAACCCATAATTTAACCTAGTGGAATGACACTCTAACCAACTGAGCTACTTGGCCAGGGCTTAGCTCCTATTTTTGCTGCTAATGACGGGTACCACCAAGGCTCAATTTTTCACTTCCATGGAGACCTGGAGAGTCAGGTTAGTCAGCATGATCATCCTGGGAAGAATTTAGATACCAAAAAAACCTGTAGCATGTTTACTAAATGCTCTTTGCCATCAAATAGCTTCTATTAAAAGCAAAACAACAACAAAAACGAAACTTTAAATGCTGAGTATCTTACGAATTCAGGAGCCTTACATAGTGCTACCCAAGAGGAAATTTTTATATAAAAGTAATCCTGATAGATGTAAACTAAAAGGCAAGATAAAAAGTAGTGGCATAAGAAGCATAAAATAAATATTTGGGAAAGCTCTTCTTATTATTCCGTAAGAGAAAATACAATAAGAAGAATTTAGAAGTAGACAAATTTTCTAATAATAACATTTCATACATTAATGCATATTTTTATATTTCAGTTTAGGCAAACCGTTCTTTATAGTGTACAGTTTTTGAATGCATAAGCATTAGAGATTTATCTGAGCGCATGTTATTAGATAAATCTTAAAACATTTGTGATTTTGAAATGAGATTTTGCAGCTATGAGTTCTTTGCAAGTTCTGCAATTTGTTTGAACTTTTTTATATCAGGAACACTGAATTAGCTTGTTATACTTAGAGTCATTCAAGTATGTCCAATTTGCATTCCCATAATTTGAATCCCACGCATTGAATTTAATTTTCTTTCCATTGCTTTCTCTGGCTCCTTTCAAAAGATTAAGAATGACATGCATATTTTTGGATGTTTCCTGGTTATATGTCCCATAAAATTTAACTAATTAAGAAGATTTTGTCTCTAATTTTAAACCAATTTTTTTTTTCTGGGGGACGGGGAGAATCTGCAGATGTGAGCATGCCTAAGGATTTTGCATTTATTCCAAATACTTCTAGGAGTAACTATTTTAATGTTCATTCTTTTAATGTAAGATTACACTTAGAACTTTAGCATGGATATTAGAGTACATCTAAGGGATTTTGATATTTTTATTCTTTTATTTGGACAGTGTTATGATTCCTGGGTAGTCCTTCATATAGATCTTCAGGAAGCCCTTCATATTGTCAGGGAAAACCACTTTATTTTAGTTAACTGCTTAGACCATTTACTCTTCTCTATAAAAATTCTGGTAATTTTCAGCCTGAAGTAACAGGGCTTCTGTTTTTTGAAGTATTTTTACTTTAAAAATTTTAACTTTTTAATCAAAGTAACTAATGTATAATATAAAAATGGCATAGTACTGAAGAGTTTCTAATAAAATAAAATGCTCCCCTCATTCTCCCAAGTCACCAGCCCTCACACTCAGTCATTCCAATGTCAACAATGGTTAACTGAGGGTTTCATCTCTTAAAATGTAACTCAACTACTATAATCTTGATTTATAGTTTTAAAACATTTCCTATTTTCTCATATAATAGGCACAATTTAGCACACTCACCCCCTGCCACCAATATGTAGTTGTATTAATTTTGGATTATTCAAGTGGTTTTCCTTAAATTAAAACAAGAAACAAACAACAGTAACAAATCAAATCATTTCTCCATCTCTCTTTCTTTCTGTAGAAACACACATGTTATATAACCTAAAACTAAAAGGGAATACATAAAATTAGCTTGTTTACTATGGCAGCAAGGCTACCAGGAAGATTTAGGTCATTTCTACTGAGATTTATCATCCTGTAACCCTAGCGGCATATGGTTACAGGCAGCACTCCAGATACTTATTTTACTTCTACTAAAAGAGTTTTGCAGAAGATGAATAATATTAATAATAACAACAACAGTTACCATTACAATAAAGCATTTAGTAAGTGTCAGGCCTTCTCCAAATTCCTTCTGTGTACTTTGGAATTCTTACCACATGCCTATTAGGTATTATTATACCCATTTTTACAGAGGAGGAATCAAAAACACAGAAAGATGATATCATTTATCTCTTTTAGTTACTATTATTGGAAACTTAACCATTCCCGCACTTAATGATGAAAAGCAGCCATTGATTAGGTTCATGGGTTCTGATTTAGGAATTTGGACAGTGCCCAGCCAGGGCTGCTTGTCTCTCCCTGCTCCAAGAGACTTCTGATGGACTGAAGTTTCTCCATTTTTCTTTTGCCTTTGACTTGAGTTTCTTTCCATTGTGTTTGGAAAAGATACTTGCTGTTATTTCAAACTTCTTAAATTTATTAAGACTTGTTTTTGACCTAGTCTATCCTGGAGAATATTCCATATGCTCTTGAGATGAAAGTATATTCTGCTGCTGTTTTGTAGAATGTTTTGTGTATATGTTTTAAGTCTGTTTGTCCTATAGGTTTCTCCAGAATGTCAGGTAGTTGGAATCACACAGTATGAAGCCTTTTTAGATAGATTTATTTCACTTAGTTATTTGCAGCTAAGGTTTCTCATTGTCTTCTCTTGGCTTGATAGCTCATTTCTTTTCAGCACAAAAGAACATTCCATTGTCTGCATGTGCATGGTTTATTTATCCATTCACCCAGTAAAGGACATCACGGCTGCTTCCAAGTTTTGGCAATTATGAATAAAACTGCTGTAAACATTCATGTGTGGGCCTCACATAGGCTAAGACCCTCACCAATCAACTTGACAAGAACTTCTGTGGGTCTTTCAAACTTCATGGGAGTCTGAACTGCTATCTTTATTCTTGGAGGCCCCCAGATGTCTAGAGTATACCGAGTTCCATCAAGACAGGTGAGAGCAACTTGAGCAACTCCTGAAAATGTTTCAACATTTGATGTGTAGGTCAAGTCTTCCTCTCCTCAGGGAGAAGCTGGAACATTGTTTTTTAAAATGCCCATTTACTCTGCATTGAGCCAGGGAGACAAACTAAGGTGAGTGTCTGTGCACTAGTTCAAACTGCAGCCTTCCTTCTCTGTACTTCCCAGGGGCCTAGCGTATGCCAAGCTCTGTCAGTGTCCCTAGACAGGCGAGACAAAAGCCAGTTCCTCCGGTAGTACCTGGAAGAGTTGAGAGTTGGATATGCATCCACTCTATTCCCTTTTAGGGATAAACTAAGAGCTGGAGGTTTCCTCCTGATCATATGGTTGTGTTAGAGGTGGGGATTATAATGAGAGGATGTCTCTAATTTTCCTACTAGTTTTGATGTAGATGGTTTTGCATCTGCCTATGGTGAAAAAGCATCTCAACTTGTTTATGGGTTTATCAAAAAAGAAATTGATCTGTGTGTTGCTGTTGTGTTGATAGGTCAATGGAGGAAGGATAGTATCGGACTTCTATTCTGTCATCTTGCTAATGTTGCCTTCAAAAACTTCTTAAAACAAGGGGTACAGGGTAAATGTTATTAATCCTTGTATGTAAAAATGTTTTGCAATTCAATAAAATAAGCCTGTACTATGCATTTTAAATAAAAAATGTTTATGTATTTGATGGAGTTGTATTTATGTCTTCTGTTATCTGATTTTGTTATTGAGAAATGTAACTTCTTTTTTTCCTGAAAGATTTTAGGGATGCTGGCTTTATTCCTGATACTCTGAAATTTATAATGATATACACTGGAGTGTGTGTAGTATAATTTTTGTCTTGAAGTTTGGTTTTCTCTCAATCAAGATTCATGTCTTTCAATTTTGGAAAACATCTTTAATTATGCTTTTGATAATTTCTTTTTTCTTTATTTCTAGAATCTTCCTTGTTTAGAAATTAAACATCATGGATTGATCTTGCAGCTCCCCCTCTACCCCTCCCCTGCTAACAATTTCCTGTTATTTATTTTTCTGATTTATATTTAAAAGATTTCCTAAGTTCTCTCTTTCTGCCAAACTTATTGTTTATTTCTGCTTATTTCTACTACCCTTGTCTTTTTTTAGTGATATAGCTTTTAATTTCTCTGTGAAGCCATTAATTAGCCTTTCATGTGTTTGTTTCAGTGTCTACTGCTGTTTTCTCTATTTTTTGTATTTTTAAAATTTCTTTCAGATTGGAGGATTCTTCAGATGTTTAGAATTAGTGATCTGCTTCATTCAGAATGGAAGCAACACAAGTCGATTGGAAGCAATGTGGCCATACAAAGGCCTTGCTAACTGATAGAGTGTATCTGTAATGTTTTAGTCCGGGTGCCAGCAATATAATGTGGGAAACTCATAACTGACAATAAAATGCCCCAGTCATTTACCTGAGAGGATAACTGTTAATATTTTTTGTATTTGTATGTATATGCTCAGCATATGTTTGTGTGTGTGCAGTAAGTATTTATCCTGGAGACATTAATAATACTAGCAAATGCATACCAAGTTTTATACTTATTTATGTATTTATTTTAAATGAATGTGTATTGATTGTTAATTATTTTTAACAACAAAATGATTTGTTTGTAACACAGTCCAGCTCTGATCACTTCAACACAGTACAGGAGTAGAAAAGAGTTACACTGCAAGGGTCATGTATCCCAAGGTAGAGCCCCAAACCTCCCAAGAGAGCAGGCCTATCTCCCCCAGAGACCCATGACCAGAGCCAAACTGAACTTGTACAATCAGGTGGGTCCAGAATGAACTCGGCCCCAGGCCTCAGTAGGATGCATCCTCCCCCAACAGCCCTTTAAGCTTCCTAATTGCAGCCTTCTTCCCCTTCCAACCTCATCTAGGTCAACTCCTAGCTTCTAAGACACCAGGGATCTGGAGTAACTAACAGGGCTTAAGTGTTACATAAAACAAGATAATTCCCTGAAAAACCCAGTATTCCATGGAAAGATTAAAATGACTCCCCTCTTCATAATCCTAATCAGCAATGACAGTTCTTTCCCTCTTTCTCTTTACCATAGATGTAGGTGTTTTTGATTATTAATTATTTTTATATGAGGAACAATTAATGTAACTTTATAATTTTTGCAATTAAATTTTATTTAAAAGTGTCAAACAATTAGATTTGTTTAATTTTTAATTTATAGTTTTCTTAAATTTGGCTCACTACTTTTTTATTTTTGAATTAGAAGGGACAAAACAAGGCTAGATTATTTTCTCACTATTTCTGTTGAAGAATTTGACCTCAAGATTGATATGGTAATAAAACTCCTTTACCATATATGAGCACTTGTCAAGATGTTAACAGTAAAACTTACAAGCATGTTTTGTTTATTAACCAAAAATTTAGTGAGTGGTGTTTATGACTATATGTATCCAACTGAGAAGTTTTTTCACAAATAATCCCAAAAGTGTAAGCAGTTGAAAACTGGGGAGTATTAGTAGAAATTAAGTTGCTATTCAAAATTTGACATAATACGAACTATAATATATATTCCTGTGTTTGTTTACAACCATGATCTCCATGATTTTGTCTAATCATAAGCAGAAATAATCCCCGAATAGTAACATTAACATAAGGCCTATCAGAACCAGTGTGCCATCTTCATCATTGTCTTCAGTTGTTTCCTGAGCATCCATGAATATATAATACTGGTTTAAGTTTGAGCAGCCCTGGTTCCTGTCACTAGAGAGCTTTTGAACTACATTAAGGAAATGCAGTACATAGAATAAGTACACAGAGCATGATGGGGGACAGGGGCACTAAATGTATTAGGCTTTGCCATACTTTGCCCATCACAGAAATGTTCATACAGTGGTTTTGATCCCTGGGAAGTAAAAACTTTATAGTACATGTAGAAGAAAATTTTTTAAGCCATTTCAGATGTGAGAAGCATAGTCTGATGAAATTTTGGAGCCAGAGAAAAGAAAAATTCATGCAGCAGATAACAGAAATATTAATCTGACTCAAATGACTCATGCATACATATCATTGGTAGAATAAAAGAAGGCTTTACCACGGTTAGTAGGATAGCCTGGGAAATGCCCTGAGAGAAGGAAATAAAATAGAATAACAAAATACAGAGAGGGATACTTGGCATGGAAGTAGAGAGATGAATTCTCCAAGCCAGTATCTAAAAAATGAGAATAACATGTTCATTAAGAACACACATACTGAAAATTCACTGTAATTAGAGAAAGAAGGAGGAAACCATACTCAAAAACAAGAAGCTTATCTGAACATCTAATGTTTTCAGAGGATGCTTTTCAGGGAAAAGATCAGAAAATAGTTTGAGTTCAAAGTGGTCAAAAGCAGAGATGAAATTGTGTAACATGCATTGAATGGCTTGGTATAAATTTATATGTTTCCATTGGCATATTTATAAAAAGTATTCTACTGAGAAGTAACATTGGCAGAGCCGCTAAGCATTCAGGCAATGGAACCAGGTTGCCTGGGTTGGACTTCAACTTCCCAGATATCAGATATTTGACCCTGGGCAAGTTATTTCACCTTTGTGTACATTACCACTGTGCCTAACGCAAAAATGATTTTGAGGATTAAATGAGTAAATACACATAAAGCACTAGAACAGCATCTGCTTCATAACCTGAATAGTCATTGTTATTATAACTATTACCATTAATTTTCCTTTTTCCAATACATGTAAGGCATTTTTATACATCCTTTAATATCTATTTTTCTTGACTTGGTTTTATTTATTCACTCAACAGATCAAGAATACCACTAAATGCCTGGCTCTGGGAATACGTAAGATGTGTAAGTCACTGCCTATGGGGAACGTATATTTAGTTAGTACAAAAATACATATTAGTGGGGTACAATTCTGATTTTAAATCATGTGATTTTCAATGGCTTTCACTACCACCCCAGCACTATATCATTCAGGCATAGTTAATGGCTTTTTATGAGTACTGCCTTCAACGCAGATTTGTTTCTTCATACATGAAGAACAAAATAACAGAGTCAATGCCCAACTTTGACTTGAAAGTCTTAGCACTGATCGGCAAGATAAAAGTCTGAAGGATCCAGGGGGTAGGTTTTAATCAGTAAACTTCAGAGTGGAAATGAACATAGGACAAAGTCAGACATTTTTATTCTCCCCACATTAACAGAAAAGACTTTAAAAAAATGATATCAGGGGTAGGACAGAGCTTGGTGAACAGAAAGGAGAAAAAGGACTTACAGATTAATGAGAAATACCTCCTACTATCCTCTTCTTAGACCACATCCTAAATCTTGGAGTGACATGAGAGAACAGACATTTTTTAGGGGATCCCAGAGCATAGAGGATTTGCAACTTCTCTCCAGACATGGTCTAAGGGCACTGCATTCTCTCAGATAACGGACCTGGAGTATGGATTAGCAAGCAAGGTAAAGAGACAGTAGGGAAAAAAGGAGTCTGAGATGGCCTTCTTCAGGCTTTGGGAGAGTTTTCAAAAGTTTTTGTGCTCCCAAGAAGGGCTCAGAAGTGAGAAAGATAGAGCCAGAGTGCGTTAGTTGGAAAGAAAGGCCTATGAACTTTAGTTGCCCATGCTGTGGTGAAAGAGGCCAATGGTGAGAACGGGCTGACCCACTGTGGAAATCTGTGGGAACAGAAGAGGACCACTGAGCTGAGGACCCCCCTGCTCCCCCGCCCTACCTTGGGATCTATGGTACTAACTTAGCCCCTCCAAAAACTTGATGTTACCCAGAGAGAAGAGAAGAGAAGGGGAAGAAAAGGAATCCTGTACTGACTACTGAGAAGTTAAAGAAAAGACTGCTTCTTAATCTAGAGTGGACAGTTTTCTACATTTGCAAGATTAAGTAATTTTTATTTTATTGTGCTGCTGAAAGAAAATGGAAAACCATAAGTGGTGCAGTTTTCAGTTACAGTAAAGTATCAGTGCAATTTTTTACATGCAATATTTGCCTGTAACTATCACCCTGGCTACACTTTGGGCACCTCCATAGCAGTGCCCGGAGTGTGACCGGGCCTTGGAATCAGCGACGTGGAAACAGACCATTTAGGGAAAGGGTGACATGAGCCTGAATGATCAAGGAAGGCGTGAAGGAGCCTGCGAGTCACAGCAAGTGAATTTGAAATAGGCAGCGACAGGAGGGAATGGCAGCTGAGTCTGAAGCAAGGCTTATAGGCAAGGTGTGTGCCTGTGTTAGGCAACACGACGAAGTCCACACTGGCCAAAGGAAAACGCTAGGAGTAGTGGAAAAGGTGGTTTGGAACTAGATTTCAGGTCTCATCACAACTGAGAAAAAATATTAAGGAACAACTGATAGATTTTTCTGCCTGAAATATAATTTTATTTTACAACCCTTGCAGGTAATGGCCTCACTCTAACATGGAAATCCACATTTTTCAGAGAGGTGACCAAAGCCCCACTTCTCCTCTTTTCTTTTGGAACCTGGTTCCCCCACTAACTGGCTATGCAACACTGGACATATCACCTAAGCACACACACATTACCTACTATTGTATACGATTTGTTTTAAATGAAGTTTGCCACCCTTGAGTAATTGTGTACTAATGTAGTACATCCAGTTTTCTGGGTTCGGGAGAGGACACACACATGAGGCAGGGTCTAGGGTAACTGAAGTTATGTGACTAAGAGATTGGAGGACTTTCTGTGTAATTCTGACTTTTAATTATAAATAACACCACCATTCCCCCTGCTGTGTTACAAATAAGGATTGTGCTTGGCAGGTTTGCTTTTCCCAGGAATTTTCTATTTTGAAGTTTGTTT